>JAIKVE010001855.1:0-10140 GCA_024679115.1 Phytophthora pistaciae
AACATCCACATCTACTACCCCATGAGCGCCGGCGGGGGCCGCAAGCGCCTCTTCCGCAAGATCGGCAACCGCTCGAGCGAGTACGACCCGCAGGTCAACACGGTGCGCGCCGGCTCGGGCTCGTACATCTACGAGGAGTTCCTCTCCACGCAGGGAACGGACGTCAAGGTGTACACGGTGGGCCCGCACTACGCGCACGCCGAGGCGCGCAAGTCCCCCGTGCTGGACGGGCGTGTCGTGCGGGACGCAGACGGCAAGGAGGTGCGGTACCCCGTGATGCTGTCCACCGAGGAGAAGCAGATCGCGTACCGAGTGTGTCGCGCCTTCAAGCAGACCATCTGCGGCTTCGACATTTTGAGGGTGCGCGACGCCTCGTACGTGTGCGACGTGAACGGCTGGAGCTTTGTCAAGAACTCGGAGAAGTACTACGACGACTGCGGCATCCTGCTGACGCAGTACCTGGAGCAGGCGCTGGCTGGCGGCACGATGGTAGGCGACGACTTCGGTACGGACAGCTCGGCCTTCAGCTCCGTCACCTTCCGCTTCGCACCTGACGCGCCGCCCCCAAGCGCAGAGCTGTCGGAGCCCCCGACGGCCCACAGACACGCCATGCTTCGCGGCCAGTCCTCGTCGATCGCCGAGTCGGAGATATCGGAAGCCGACAGCATCACGGACGGCAACGAAGACGGACTGTACCAAGAGGAGGAGCTTCGCTGCGTTCTCGCCGTGATCCGACATGGCGACCGCACGCCCAAGCAGAAGATGAAGATGAACGTCTGCCATCCGGCCTTCCTGCAGTTCTACGAGGACCGGCTGCGCGAGTCTCAGCAGGAGAACGGAGACGGAAATGACTCCAAGAAGAAGAAGAAGATGGACCTGAAGATCAAGGCCGTGGCGAACCTAGAGCGCCTGCTGCAGGTGAGCAACAACCTGCTGCAGAAGTACGAGTCGCGCGACCCTGCGTTCATGGACTTCCTCGAGCAGCGCGAGGTCAAGTTTGGGGAGGACGCGACAGACCGCGTCAAGGGATATCGCACACTGAGAGATGTGCTGCAACGCTGGCAGCTTGTGGGCATCAACCGCAAGGTGCAACTGAAGCCTAAAGAGTTTGTGGATGTGCCTGTTGAAGGCTCGTCGGAGAACGGAGAACAGCTAACGAGACGCCGCGTGAGCAAGTTGCTGCTGATCATCAAGTGGGGAGGGGATTTGACCCACACAGGCGAAGAGCAAGCAGAGCATCTTGGCCAGAAGTTTCGACGAATGATGTACCCGGGCGGCGCTGGCGGTTTGAATCGTCTTCACTCGACGTTCCGCCACGATTTGAAGATCTACACCAGTGATGAGGGTCGCGTCCAGAAGACGGCCGCGTCGTTTGCTAAGGGGCTGCTGGAGCTTGAAGGTGACATCATCCCTATCCTTGTCGGACTTGTGCTGAAGTCGAAAGATGCTGACTCAATGCTAGACCAATCCGGGTCCTCTGCTCAAGAAATTATTATGCGCGTGAAGCAGCGTCTGCACAAGATCATCCACCGCGAAGACCATTGCAGCCAACTGATTGACTCCAATTCGCGCCTTATTCGCTCTGTGGCGCTCGCGTTAACTAAGGTGGACCAACCGATCAAGAAAATGGGGATCATGCACAAGCTACTCAACTCTCTCAAGGAGCAGCTCACGCGGATGATTCAAGAGAAGGCGCAGTATCGCACAGAGATCGACAGGTGGCAGCAGAAGAAGGCGAATGCTGGTAGGCTGATCGCGCCCGCCATGGGCCGATCCGCGAGTGTGAATGAGCTGAACCAGCCCAGGAGCCGCCACGTGCATTCCTACGCCCCCAGGAAGCAGCATAGCGAAGGAAGTAATATCCCCAGCGATGCTGCAAACAGCAGCGTGGGATTACGCAAAATGCGAGTTCAAGAACCGCTGTCTCCTGAGGAGATCAAGTACCCAGAGCCCTGCGGTCGTGAGACCCTCGAGGTGATGCGCGAGCGGTGGGCAAAGCTGTACCGCGATTTTTACGTCAAGAAGCGTGATACCTACGACCTGTCCAAGATCCCGGACATCCACGACTGCATCCGCTACGACGCGGTCCACAACGCGCACCTGAATTTGACCGACGTGCGTGAGCTCCTCGAGATCTCGAGCGCGCTCTCGCATGCCCTCGTGCCGCAAGAGTATGGAATCAACGTGGATGAGAAAATCTTTATCGGGTCAGCGATGTGTCGAACGCTGCTGTCGAAGATTAACACGGACTTGGATCTGGCTCGCGGTCTTCGTCCCGAGCTTGTAAAGGACCACAACACGCATCGCCTGAACCCGTCGTACGCCAAGCAGATCAAGTCCACGCACCGCTCCGTACGCACGCGCCTGTATTTTACCAGCGAGTCGCACTTGCACTCACTATTGAACGTCCTGCGCTACGGCCGGGAGGAGTGCACGGTGAAGAGTCCAATCGGCGAGGAGTCTCGCAAATGGATCGAAGACATTCCTGAACTCTGCTACATGACGCACTTCGTGGTACGGGTCTTCGAGCGGGTGCAATACTCTCTGACTGACCCTCAACGCTTCCGTGTGGAGATCTCCGTGTCTCCTGGAGCGGATCAAGACCCGCTAATCTCCGACCCGGAAAAGCAGGTCGAAGTCGCGCCGCTGAAGATTATCTCACGCGAGGGCCTCACGTGCCAGGAGCTTGTCGACTACGTGGCTGACTGTATCGACTATGCCGAGCAGAACGAGATCAAGGAGATGATCAGCCGCACGGTGGCGGCCAAAGGCAACGGCAGTCCTGAAAGCACGGCGGGCGGCAGCACCAATACCAGCGGGGACGTGACTCCTGTCAAACGCTCGATGTATTCGCTCAGTAACAACAGCAGCGACAGCAACTTCAGCAGCGACAACTGATCCTCCTCAAGGCGGCAAGCGATCGCAGTAAGTAGCCTGGCATTGCTGTGTATTGGGCACGTTTTACCTTGCAATTCAGGCAATAATACTCGTGTGCTACTGCAATACGGTTGCTCTTACTTTATTCTGCCCGCGCTTAGGTCTGCTGTGCATCCTCCTGCTGGTCAACCTCCTGTTGGTCCCATTGCCCCGCGTACTCCGCTGCCTCAGCTCCTGCTTTCTCAAAGCCGGTGCTTTCTCGTGCTGTTCCAGGTGCGGGCTTAATGGAAGGCGAAGGTGGCTGCTGCTCGCATTCCTCGGGGCGACCGCCGCCACCTGGTCCCCCTGGCGGAACCGACGACTCAAACCGCGAGATCTCGTCGTGTCTGGACTTAAGGTGCAAAAACTCCTCGCGTCCATGGTCCAAGTGCACCATCTCGTCGTTCAGATGCTCCGTTTGCTCGAACTGCGTGATCTCACGGTGAGCGAACTCGCCGTCCAGTGACTCCATGTGCAGGACCTCCGTTTGGTGCCGCTCCTTCTCCACGAGTCGCTGCGGTTGGCCCTTCTCATCGATCTTGGTGTACTCGGTGATTCGCTCCTGGATGGTAACTTCGCGCTTCTTCCAGAGACCAGGAGCCGGAGGAGCTCGTGCCACTGCATGGTGCGCGCGGGCGGGGTCGAAGGCGACAAGAGCTTCACTGAGCTGCGGTGGCCTGGGCCGTCGAGGTGGGGGAGTAGGCAAGCCCCCGTCATGCTGTTGACGCTCCTCTCGAGCTGCTCGGACCGCCGCGGACTGCAGGAAACGCACGAAGTCGTCGAAGCACAGTTGTGTTTCCTGCGGACCCAAGCCAAACACTTGCACCAGCAGCAGACGGCGGTACGGTGGAATGGACAGGTAAGCGCACAGCTCATCCAGCTCCAAGAAGTCGCCGCTCTGTCTGGGATCGCTGCTCTCGACTCGCTTCCGTAGCGACTGGAACTGTTCGTGCAGCGTCTCCTTCGGTCGGCGAAGATTGAACGCGCGTAGCACCAGAAAGTGTTGCAACTTGACGCGCCGCTGTGCCTCACGTGCTTCTCGTGCAGAGCTCTGGTTTCCAAGCCCATGCAACGTTCCACTCCCGTTGAGGCTGGCACCGCTGTCTCCATTAGCCACCGTCATTGGAACAGCGGAATTGGATCAGCCTTGCAAAAGCTGGTTAAGTGGGGGCAGCATGTGATGCTGTAGACTCGCATGCATTAAAATTAGAGACTAGCGCACTAGCCCACAGTCGCATCTTCTGTTTCCTCGCGAGCGTTGTCGTCCTCGTACGGCCATGCGGCGAGTAGTTCTGCCTCCACGTCGTTCTTTTCGGCACCAGTGTCCTGCTCCTCATCCTTTCTGCTCAGTACGACGCATGCATGCGCAAATGCGCAGCGTAAACGTCCAAGAGCAAGTCGGGAACAGAGCGTTCCGAGGTCGCGCTCGATCTCCACGGGGTCTTCCAAGCACAGCCGGACGTTGTTTTGACGAGACCACCCCTTGCTGGCTTTTGTCACGACCTCCTTCGAGCGAAGACTCACGACCGTGTGCTCGTAGTCGAAGTCGCAAGTGTAGAAGCGGAAAAAGCCGCACCGAAGCGCTCGCCAATCTTGCACTGCGCCCTTAGCGTGCTTCTCGACGCAGACGAAGGATTTGTCTACAGCTTCGAGGCGCTCGTCGATGGCACTCTCGGTCAGCTCGCGTAGACTGGACTCGTCCTCGACAACGTGGGCGCTACAGTCCAGAACAGGGAGTACACTGATCCGTTGGAGATAGTAGAGGGCAAGGAGCATCAGTCCATACGAACTTACTGCTCCACCGACCACGCGCTTCTTGGCAAGGCGCCACTTGCGCAGCCACTTGCAGAGCTTCCTCACGTGTTGAAGTTGAGTCTGCTCAGCAGACCCAGTGCTAGCTCCACCGTACAACAGCCAGCGCAGTAGTCGAGTGTTCCACAGAGCCGGAAGATTGTTCACGCACAGATCACACGGCAGGTTGCTGGACGGGTCTTGGAAGTGCACAATGGGGACACGCGCTCTAGTAACAGCAGTGACGTGTTCTTGTTCATCGGTGCTGTCGGGCAGAAAGTAAAGAGTCAAATGCTCCTTCACTTCCGTGACCAGAGGCGCAGTCTCCTGGCGAAACTGAGTAGCAGACGGCAACAACGCGCACAGATCCACATCAGCCGATACACCCGCCTCATCCTCAGGTAACTCCAGCAACCGAGTCACCGAGGAACCGAAGAGCAGCACGCGCGCATCAGGCCACATGAGTCGCAACACATTCTGCACGCGGCGAGCCACTTGCTGCCGCCGTTGAAGCTCCTTCTCCATAGCTTCGTCCTCCTTCTCGTCGTCTAGCTCTCCACCAGACGAAGTGATCTCCATACGATCAATAAACGAACGCGCATGAGTCGGCACCAGATGCAGCAGCTTCCCTGTCTGTAGGCACTGCGTCACCACCGCTCGCTGCAGCCTCAGTCCCCGGTCCTTCTTGTCCTGCACCTTGGTGTCGTCGGAAGCTGTCGGGTGCAGCATCAAGTGCACCGCCGCCTTCAGCGCAGCTTTATCCTCCCTCTTCTCCGTCGACTGCAGCAGCCAGGGCCACACAAAGCGCTGCAGCTTCTCGCGCGTTGACAGCGAGTGTTCGTCCAGTTCCACCAGGAACTGGGCCATGGCCAATTGGGAAATCTCCGAGCCAGAAGTAACGGAGCTCAGCAGCTCCTCGCCTCGTAAATTCAGGCGCTTAGCGTAGTGTGCCGCCGCTCGGGGGGCCTCGCGTTCCTTCAAAATCACCCGCACGACCGTCGCGCGGGCTTCCATCGTGCCGAGTCCGAGCGCGAGGCTCTGCGCCGCGTCCCACTCGCGACTGGAGCTTCCCTGCAGCAGTTTGTTGAGGTCTTCAGGCGAGGAAGTCGCGGGTGTAGAGCGCGCTAGACGCTCCGCCTTGGACTTGCGCCGGCCTCGGCTCTTCTTGCGCTTCGGGGCGGTGGCGGACGGTGGGGCATCGTGATGGTTTTGGCGCTTCATTTTCGGACTGATTGGCGAGCGGTCGAAATATTTTGATTGGTTGTTGAATGACCAATGAGGAGCCGAAATCACTTCAACTTCACTGCAACTATTAGTTGAAGTGGTGAGGAGTCAGATCACGTACGGAGGGATCACTATGTATTGCACACGTAGCGCAGTGACGCAACACAGTGGTAAGACCATCGATGGCTCGTTTTGCGGCGCTCTCCTTCGATAGTCGACTGGGCGTTGATTTCTTTCGAGACGACGCACCCCTTCGCGCACAAAATCTTTTCACTGTATCATACCAGTCTGGTTGCAGTTTATTTGAGCACATTCATTCAGTCGCTGTCAAACCCAAACAGCAACAATTAGCAACCATGTCGGTGCTCGTATTAAAAAGCCCCCGACATAAGACGCGGGCGACGACAACACAGGGTAGAGCTTCCAAGTCTGTTTCACTCAGGGTGTCGATATTTTTACGCGCGGGTAGCTACAGGCAGACTGCAAGCGCTCCATGTATGATGGCAGAGCTCCGTTTCAGGCTTTCTCTCCGTTATTTTTTGCGTGGCACGAGGTAGCTATACTTATCTCCTTCAATCGCTGCAGCTCTTCTCGATCGACCCAGCACAGACAACCCAGCGAATCGTTTGACGTTTGCCACCTTTCACCAAGCAGCGAGGGCGCCGAGTCTACCCGTGGATCCAGGCTAAGCCGTATCGACATCCCTCTAGCTCTGGCCCATGACGACCAGCTTAGGAGAGGCGAATGGCGATCTGTCCGACCCAACTTCCGGTCCGACGCTAGAAACCATCAAACTTCCACGCGGAGGCGTCGTAGCATGTACGTCTATCGGTCCCGTGCAGCTGGGGATGCCACCCGAAACCATCAAGGATTCCATGAAGCTCGGCCTACCCGTACCGCGGCACTACATAGTGCCCTCCGAGCCATTCACGAGGACGCTGGGCGCCAACATGGGCGTGAACGTTGCCGAGTTCGAGTTCCCGGCCTACTGCAACTTTTTCTTCAAGCGGCAGTGCGTGAACCTTATCGTGGCGTCCGCGGATGTTGAGACCCGCATCCGCCAGGTCTTCCAGGAGACGCTCTTTGGACCGGTGGAGCTCGATTTAAGCAATGACTTCCCCCAGTCTACGCCGCCTGAACAGTTCCCCGATCTAAGAAAGGAGCTCGAGTACTTTCGAAAGTTTGGCGACACCCTCATCTCTCTGGACATGCTCTTGACGTTTACGCACTTTGACGAGAACGGAGAGGCACGGATTTCACAGCCTGGAGCTGCTAGTGATACCCCACCACTCCTCATCCGCAAAGGGGACGGCTGCTTTACCATTGTAGACGGTACACTCGGAAGCGTGACTCTGGAGGACGCTGTCGAGTTACCGCCGCCCCCTGCTAGTGTGACGACCCCGCATCTCGACTCCTTCTACCCTCCCGCTTTCGGTGTCACAGTGCTGGGCAATTCTCACGGCTTCGACCCGAACGGCAAGACATCTGGCTACGTGCTGTGGATTAACCACCGCGGCATCATGATCGACCCGCCGCCGTTCTCGTCGTCGATTCTGAGTGCGAACAACATCCCCGCGCTCATGATCGACGGAGTGATCCTCACGCACTGCCACGCCGACCACGACGCAGGCACGTTTCAGAAGATTCTGCAGGAAGGCCGCGTGGCTCTGATCACCACCGACACCATCTATCGATCGTTCCTGCGCAAGTACTCGGCGCTCTCGGGCTTTGAGCCGAGCTTCCTCGAGCGCGTATTGGACCACCGCCTTGTACGCATCAACGACGTGACGCAGATCCGTGGCGCCGAGTTCCGATTCTTCTACTCGTTGCACTCCATCCCTTGCGTCGGCTTCGAGGTCACGTACGGAGACAAGAAGATCGCCTTCTCCGGTGACCACCTTAACGACGTGGAGAAGATCCTTCAGCTCGAAAGTGAGGGGGTGCTCTCCCCCTCCAGAGCGCAGGAACTGCTCAACTTTCCGTGGCATTGCGACGCTATTCTGCACGAAGCAGGGGTGCCGCCGATTCACACCCCGCTCAAGACTCTCATGGCCCTAGACGAAGACATCCGCAAGAAGGTGTATGTGGTACATACAGCAGCCAAAGACCTTCCTGATAACTGCGGCCTGCGTGGTGCCCCCGAGGGGGTGCACAACACCATAACTCTGGACGTACCTCGACTACCGGAGCATGCGGGGGCGCTGGAAATCCTCGATCTTGTACGGAAAGTTGACTTGTTCGCGGAGCTCACACTCAACCACGCGTACGAGATCCTGCAGATGGCCCGCAAAGTCGAGTACGCCAAGGGCAACATCGTGGGCAAGACGGGCAGCGTGGGCGACACCTTCTACATCATCATCGTCGGGGAAGCTCAAGCGGTGCACAGCAAAGATCCGCATCACCAGGATGGAGCGTCCAGCACCGACCCGCCCTCCTTAGCTCACTCGCGGTCACAAGAAAATATCGGCGCCCCCAAGCCACTCGCGCGCGGTCGCGACAGCTGCACCCGCCGTAGGTTATCGATGCTGTCGCTGGCAAAGCAGTACCGGCCAGGCGACTACTTCGACCTGCAGTCGCTCTTGACCCCCAACTGGCTGCTGCCGTACGATATGATCGCGAGCACCAAGCTGTCGCTGCTCGAGTTCAACGCGCTCGACTTCAACTGGTTCTTGCGCCGGACGTCCTCGTTCGAGCGCATCCAGCAACTGGCCCAAAGCCGCCTCTACTTCTCGTACGACATCGTGGAGAGCAACCAGGTCTTCCGACGTCTGACGCAGGCCCAGCGCACGGCGCTGGAGATCATCCTGCGGCCACGCAACGTGACCGAGGGGCAGGTGCTCTGGGCCATCGGCGACCGGTGCTCCAGCGCCGTCATCGTCGACAAGGGCCACTTCCTGCTGAAGATCGCCCCCTCCGCAGGCACCACGAACGGCCCGTCACCCATTCGGAACGCGTCTAGCGCTGGACCCTCGCGCTCGAGACCCAACTCGCCCGGCCAGACCTTATCGCTCATCGCTCGGAAATCCCTCAACGTACGTGCGCCCGCCCTGCCATCATTCACCCCCACCGACCAGGAATGTGTCTGCTCACTAACTACGTACTGTGCTCTGTCGGCTGTGCAGCGCATAATCCCCATGGACCTGAGCCTCATGAGCAGCGCCGCAGCAGGCGGCAGCAAGGCCGAGGCCCTGCAGGAAGTGATGCTCAGCCACGGCGGCTTCGCGGGCGACGTAGACCGACTCACGTGCACCGAGGACACGACCCACGCGACGTCGCTCGTGTGCACCCACGCCGGGTCCGTGTTCGTCATCCAGAAGCACGACCTGCAGGTCTTCCTGCTCGAGAACCCGGGCCTGCTCCTGAGTCTCAGCGGCAAAGTGTTCGCTAGCTAGCTAAGAAGTTGAAGTTCGTTCGACCACCGAAATCTGGTACCGGTATAGTAATCTAAATCCTAATTCCTAAATCTGTATCACTTCTATTGTGGACACTTAAACCAAGTTTAAGTAAGTTTACATCACAGTCAGGGTTCGATAGTAGAATATCACTGGTATCAGTGATAATATCACTGATACTAATACTGATACTACTATATCACCGACTCCGAGCCAATATCAGTGATAGAAAAAATATTCGCGAAAAAATCGCGGCTAGTAGTGATAATATCACTGATATTTTTCAGACGTTCACCAAAGATAAATTTCTGCTGAGCTCGTTTGTGGCGAGAGAGCTCGGGCGATTTCTGGGTCCTGGTAAGCTCCAATCTATTGCGCGCTGCATCGCTTTCCGATGTTTGTTTGTTTTTCGTCTTCCAAAATACCGCCGGTGAAAAGAACAAGATTGACCGTCACCAGCAGAGTCCGCGGAGATGTCTCGCTGTGTCTGCGTCGATTTACCTGCGTCAGTCACATTATTAGACGCTTGTCAAGGCGTCGGACTTGGTACTACTTAACTCATGCAATATCCACACTGGACGGTGTACTTCATTTGATCGGTGCATCCTCGTTCATCGGTGTACTCGGCAATGGTCCCATCATCATCAATGTACTTACTGACCTATTGGTTCACTGCAAACTTAATACAGTAAGTGTTCTGTGTGCAATATGGAGTTTTATCATCTAGAAATAAGACGTCCGTGAAGCGCTTGGATCGGTCAGTTTGGAAACTTTCATCAAGGAAGGATGTTAACGCTTAATATGTAAGATATATTGG
>JAIKVE010001856.1:0-10138 GCA_024679115.1 Phytophthora pistaciae
GGACGCGCTTGCCGTTGGGCTTCTGCGGCATCAACAGCATGTCATGCTGCACCATGTACTCCGTGTCCTGTGCGTCCTTGAAGTTCGCTTCCGGGTTTCTCGTCGAGCTTCGGCATCTTCCGACATCTTCCGACATCTTCCGACTGCAACTTGACACTGGCTATGTTGCTAGGGATGTTGCAGGATGTCAATGCGTCAAACATGCCTACCTTACGCAACTTAAAAATGCTGGGTGTTATGTTGCAGGATATCAATGCTTCAAACTTTTCTGGGGCGCCTAACACAGTTCTTCGAACTGCGAATTGACATTTGTACACTTGAATATCGTATGGATAGTAGGCTTTTCTCTTCGAAAATGCACAAGAAAGTGCAATCTATCCGTGATTTGAAGATGTCAGGAATCTTTCTCATAATCAAACTAAGTCTTATTTCATGCTATTTTCTGAAACAGCCTTTACGGTGAATCATGCTTTCATTCTTGATGGAGTGGTATTCGTTGTTACCTGATTGTTTATTGAGGCACATTACTGTATGGGCTAGGGCCATTCTTTTGAGGACGATTTTGGTCTGTCCTTTTCTCGTTGTTTTATGCCGTTTTTAGCATAGATACAGCTCAATAAGCTGCGGCGACTGGTCCTATTTGGCTCGGATAGCGGTGGCCGATAGGTCATGCTGCTAGGCAGCCCAAATCGGGTTAATTCGACGTCGGTAACTGAAGCCAGTAAACTAAGGCCGGTATTGTGGTCCCTTGCCATTTGCTGTCTTTCAATTGTCGACCCGGTAACTGGAGCTGGTATTACTGAGTCCGATCTCGAGTCACTCACTATCTCTCTATATTAGACCGTGTTTCGTCAGCGCACGACTTCAGCCATTTCGCATTCTGACTACCCACGTACCCATCTGCCTGCCTTGCCTCCATCTTGCAGCCAAGGTCCCTAAACTAACATGATTGCGCGTTTTCCGGCATAATTCGCCACTATCGGGTTGACTACGACGCTAAATTCGAGCCGTAATAAATTGGTGGGACAGAGAAGTAGGCTTTTTGCTAACCATAAATGACTACGCAAGCTGTGACGGCGCCTACCTTGATCGCGCTGATAGGCACTTTCATGGCCATGTAAGTGCGTCACTGTGTACTTGTACTGGATAAGTTGCTGCGTTTCGCGAATACGAAAGCAAGGTGCGTGGCGAGTGGGAACGCTACATCTTTGCTGCGGCCTCGCAAAACCTTTCTGATTAGCTTGCCTCCTTGCCTGTATCCGGATACGTGAAACTTCAAGATACTGTACGAAAGTTATGGCATCTTAGCGAGCAGAATGCTTTGAAAGACAAGTCTGCCACAATGAGGCCAAAGTTCTCAACACCTCAAATTTCAGAACGGACTTTCTTTTAGCAAAACTCAATTTTCAGGCACGACTACATCCAGCCATTCGCAAACCTAAGTAATACTAGGGCTCCGTGAAGGCTGGGGTAAGAATATGTGAGTATAAACTCTATTTTTATTGTTTTTAATAAACTACGGGCATCTCCTGCGCCTGGTTCGCTGCCGCAGCAACTGCTCGGAAATTGTTCTTAAAGTGTAGATTTTTGGATGTGAGTCGGCGTGCTTATATTAAATAATAAATACGTTTTTGCGTTGCAGCTTGAAGAAAATGCAAATACCTACCTTTGTTCCATGACCAGTAGCAAATACAACAAAACTAAGCGTTATATATTCACACTATAGTGAACCTGCATCAGAGCTAGTTTTAAATATTGTCTGTCGTACAACAGCGGATAATATAACGTGCCTTTGCACGCACAGGTGCAATGTACTCGCAGTAGCCTGCTACTAGCAGGCTTTATCTGCAGCAGCGCGCAATCGCTACGGCCACCAGACCGGTAAGGTCAAGGTCAATGGGTGCACGAATTATATGGTTGATGGCGCTGCCTAACACCAGTGCGGCAACATTAACACCGGCAGGCAAGGCGACACGATCACTAACACTTTGGCCGCCACGACCGCTACGTACGGCGAAAAAGCAGCTGGGTGGGTGCCTACGGCGTGTATCTCGTCGACAAGAGATCGTGGCCATGCCACCTTACGGCTCTCGACTTACAGATAACTTCAGGTCACAAAAGATGACAAGACATGCGAGAGCGCAGAATTTATTGTGCTTTGAAGCCGTCTATTTAGTGCACTATTCGTCTTCAAACACTTAGAATGCGAATTGCTTGTACGGATCGAGCTTGTTCAAATTAGTTTGAGTAGGGGATGACACTTCTTAGAAGACCCCGTAGAAGTGCTATGCCAGCCTAAGCGTAGCCCTAGTTATCAAAATTGACCAAATATTGATGAAGTTACAAAGTTATAGGTCTTCGGTGCTGTTAGATAGAGTATTCTTACCCGTTTGAGGGTATTAAAATAAGGCGCTGTAATTCAGGGTGGAAAACAAATATCAAAATGCTGTTTAGGAATGTAAGAGCATCTCCACCGGTGCTGAGTAAACCTAAAGCAAATTGCCCTCAGATCCGTGTCTACAACGGCACAATCGTGCTAAAGACAGTGCGCAGCTCCACCGGTCTTTGAGACTTGCAGCCAGCGCGTTAAAGCTGATGGCGCCAGCAATGGCGACGGTAGGTTCTAGATGTAGTGCCCTATACAATTGAAAACAGGCAGAGTGACACGTTGGGGAAGGCCCAGGGATGGCGCAGCTAGGGCGGCATTGCGGTCTGGGATGCTTGCGCTGATTAGAGCGCTCGACTTGGCCCTAGTACACAGGGTTCCCAGTGGGGTAATTGTGGGTTGGGTTACCCCGGGGTTACCCACCCGTCCACCCCGCACTACTAGGTTGTGGGTATTGGGTGGGTTAAAATAAACCGACCCACCCATGGATCTGAACAACCCATAATCAATGACGCTACATGTATTACGCTAACGCGGCTACTACTTTGCTACCACGCATCTTGCGCTCCAGGATGTAACTCGATAAACTATGCGCTGAAAAATAGCTTCAGGCACTTCACACCTTCCGTGTCTCAGGCGAAGCGCGGGCTGCGACGCGTTGGTTGCTCAGCGCGTAACTTGCGTCGTCTTCCACGCGTTGACTGGTAGAGCCAGACCGAGTCGATCGTTTCGCGTTCGTAGTCGGCAAAGACCTGCCAGGGGATATTCGCAACAGGTTCCCACGTCAGCTCTCGGTAACCTTCCCACTGGACTAACTAGAAGACGGCCTCATTAATCCAGCGCTTCGCCCACAGCCTCTCCATTACAAATTCGTCCCACGCGGTGCCACGTCTCGCCGCAGCAAAAAGGCCGCCCCCACGACGTTTACGCAGTCCCGAGCCGCCAGTGTCCTCCTCATCACTGCTCGCAGCGTCCACTTGCTCATGTCGAAGTGTGGTGGAGTAGATCCGCTGGAATTAGCAGAGATCCCACACTCACACACTGCGCCCAGACACCGACAAATGGAGGGGGTACTCCGATAACCGTAGGTTGCTGAGTGGCTCACCTTGTGTACCCGTTGGATCTGCTCTCTCGTTGACACGAGACGCGCAGGTGATGAGCTTGAACGTCCTTGGCGGGGACATGGGGAGATGTTGGGGTAGATCCGCAGTGGGGGTTCCTTCACGAGGGTCTGAGTAGGTCGATCCTTGGTCTTGGCCGTAGATCTTGTGGATCCGATAAGTAATATACCAGATCCGGAGTTGCTGCCTTGTTGGGGGGTGTTGTAGCATTTTCCTTTACGTCGCTTGCCTCCTACTATCAGCGGGGGAGTTGGGGGACGAGGGCCGAAGGGCGCGAGCTGCTGGCCAAGCTATCCAGTAGTCTGCCACGTGTGCGGGGGTAAATTACTTGATTATAGTATGGGCCAATACAAATCCCAATACAGATTTCGCTCTCACTTCTGACACCGTGATTAACTGATAACCTTTGTGTCATTGATAATATTATTTTATACAGGACAATTCTCGCTGTTTGACTTGGAAGACTGGAAGAAGGCGGGAACTGAAGTGCGAGTGTCCTAAGTTATTCCAAACGCGTGCCTCACTTCGCAATTTTACTTCAAGCCGCTCAATACTACCTCCCCACACACCCGCGCACGTTCAAGACGCCATGGCACACTGGATGACAGGTCAGAATTTCAAATTAATCAACCGATTGTGGGGCCACCAGCGGCCACGTTGAGTCTCTGATGTACCCCACGGTACTCCCCCCAGTTTGAAAATTTGAGTCAAAGAGCACGGAGCGCGGCGATCCGTCCTCACTGGTGTGCGGCTTCTGCGGCGATGCGCCCTGCGTGTGGGAGCAATACAGCAAGGAGATTATCGTCAGCAGGCTGCGCATGCTGACGTCTACTCACAGGCGCCGTACCCCGCAGCGGATCAAGCGCACACTCGCGCAGCTTTACTTCTACCTCAAGCATAGGTCGCTGTTCAAGACGACGGAGGTTGTCGTGACGCTGTGTATGGAGAAGTCGATTGCCAACCTCAACAACACCATCAGGTACTGTATTATCTCAGTTATCGTGTTCCTATGGTAGCTCTAACTGATCGAGGTATGTTATCGTTTTGTTCTTCTTCAAACGAGTTTTTTTTGTGCGACGTCATCCAGTGCTGAACGAACGGTGAGCGAGGTTGAAGTGAGTGCATCTTGGTTGTGGAACGCTGTGCAGCAGGCGACGTGGAACCCGCGGTGGCACCCTGTACAACCAAATAAGGCCTTCTTCAAGAAGCCTATCAGCGAGAGTGACATGTAAGTTTTCCAGTCGATTGTTGCCTTGAGATCGGGGTGACATAATGCAAGTTATCATCGGCTCCTAAAACTTGGTTCAGTGGCTCTGTTGGCGCCGGTTGTTGCCGGCGTTACTTCTCCATTCGTGCGCGCTGAACGCCGGTCAGCTTTTCGGCTATACGCCGCTTGAATTCACGTAGCGTCACGCGTGACGCTCCAGGTCCTGCGACCTTCTGAAAGAGCGCGAAAGCATTGATAAGTGCTAAATACATTGCCCATGTCAGGATACTCATCGACAACCCCTTCTCTTTTCGTCTGATCGGGCTCGTGCTTTTCAACTGATCCACTCTGTCGACTCCATTCATGAACAGGTTGTAGGCGACAACAGCGGCGGGTACTTGGAAGGTCTGTCGATGCAGTACTTGCTCACCCGTCCAGCGACGCAGCGGGGAGAGACCGTGACACAGCCAAATGCTTCAGGAGACGCATCCGAGAGAACACGTTGTGAGCTGTGCCGGCAAGATCATTGGTATAGAAAAGTAGAAAATAGTTTGTCGTGAAATACGACGTACCCCGCACTGTGCGCAACCTTCATCGGTGGTGTGTATGACGTTTGCAGATGCGCAGGCAGCTTTTTTCTGAGCACACTTGTGAGCATCCTGTAGTTTCTCCCCAGCCCGTCGGTACGTCGATCGCTGCGACTAGCTCCCAGGACCCACGCAGAGCAACATCCATTCGAGCTTTTGATGCCTCTAGCTCCGGGCTGATCCGCTTGCCCGGGGCGATATTTTGACGGTCGTTAGCATCATCATCTCGCCGTCCGTAAATGCAAGTACGGTCTTAGCCAGGTTGTGTCTCGTATAGAAACTATCACACACAAGCAATCGGCGAGAACTGGGGGCTGGGAATGTCTTTGTGAGATGGCCGCATATTGCGACCCACAAAGCACTTGCATCATTTCGCTTCGCGAACACAACGTAGTGCTCCACGGGTACAGTACGGGTCCGATTGCCAGAGCCATTATCCAATCCTGAGTAGACATACAGACTCTCCCAACCAACTACGCCGTAGACGCGGACACCATATTTGTCCGGCTTCAACGGCATAAACGTCTTGGCTCCGGAGCGGGCCTTTTTCCGCACTGTGATCTCGTCCGAGATCACTGTACCCACCGGCACAGCAATGGCAGCGAACTTCTGTTGCACTTGTGTCTACACGCGTCTGCGGTCCTGCTCTTGGCGCTCCACGGGCACACTATCAGGCGCATGCACTTGGAAACGGGCTCGGATGCTTTCAAAGCGATTGCGCGCCATAGTCTTAGTGAAATCAGCTTGACCTAGGAAAAGCTTTTGAGACCAAAGCTCTTTGATCTCAGTTAGTGCATCTCCAGCGGTTGGTCTCAAACACGGTTTTATCCTAAAAGTAACGCTGTTAAGACTTGGTCGAGGCTTAAGGCTCCCAGCGGCAGGTCCTATTGCTGGTTTTAACTTCACCAGGACCTATAGGTTGGCTTTCGAGTCTTAAAATAAGACCCCAATCTTAATGCCACCCATACAAAACTGAAGAGTCGCCGTATTTAAATGATTGCACCAAACATGAATGCGAATTTCACAGCGTGCAATGCACTTGTAAGACTCACATTAGAACTCACCGCTGGGAGTAAGTCGGCCTGCGCGGGTCTCAACTATAAAATTGCGGTCTCAAAGGCCCTGTTACGACTTAGGATAAGACCCCACCGCTGGAGATGCTCTTAGAGATATGATACTCATAGCAATCTCTAAGCCGATATAAACATCAATCTCAAACACCGTTGCCTCATCCTCGCCTTGCTCCTTCTGCATTTTGTTGGCCCAGGTCTGCAAGGAGTCACTGAATTCACGAGTGAAGAAAAGAGAAAGCAATTCAAGCTCACCGCGCTCTTTGAATGCTAACTTGACTTCTCCATCTCGGATAATATGAAGCCCGCTCTCACGAATTAACCCGTCAACATAGGTGTTGCTAGTGAGCTTACGCAGAGCAGCTAGAGTCACCTCGGCAGCCACCGACACATGATCCGCGTCGGATCCTTTCGTATTCTCGTCTTCTGAAGTTGCTGTTTCGACCTCGCTGTCCTCCTCAGAGTCCTCAGAGTCCTCGAACTCCCATTCCGCAGAGCCATCATCCTCGTTTAGCAGCTCGTGTTTGTCCATTATTGTTATACACGAAAGTAGCAAAGTGGCAGTAAATACAACTAGGGATAACCGCCAGGAGCCGACTTATTTTTGGTCTTTACGGTACTGCTAAAGTTATGGGTCCGGTACGGACCTATTCATCTTCGTGATCCCAATACCGTTTCCACGATAGCGGATATTCTACCAATAGACAACGATCATCGTTTGATTTACTGGTCGGGTGCGGACCTACAAGCCAGCTCGATTTGGGTGGTAGTGAAAGGGTTAAATCGCTTGTACGCTAGCAATGGCGACGGTAGGTTCTAGTTGTAAAAGCCCTGTAAAAATGAAAACGGGCCCGGCGACACGTTGAGGAACCCCAGGAACTGCTTAGAAAGGGCGACACCACGGTCTGCGATGCTTGAGCTGCTTTGAGCGCTCTACTACTTGCTGGTCGTCATTTACTCAACCTTTTACTCCAAGCCTCCTCCGTGGGCAAACTTCTGCAAGAATTTGATCTGCGTAAAAAAGTGAGCAATCTGCTCAACATTATTTTCTCAAACCGGTGGAGCCGCACAAAACTAAAACTAATTACATGTTGACAGAAAAGGGGTGACATTTAGTATTACTATCCCGGCCAAAAAGGTTCGGACGGAGAATCGGCAAATCGATAGGGTCATATTCGATGGTCCATAACTTGGCAACCGCTAAGTCGCTTTATCTACGGCTACCTTCATTAGATAGATCTGCGTCTTCTTTAGCAGCTACAACTAACATCATGCGCATAAAATTAAAAGCCTGGTTTAGAAGAGATCGGTAATATATTATCACTATCGTGAGCAGGGGTCTTCGTCGAGAGGTCAAAACTTCAATTGGTCATAATTAATCGTTAACTCTACTTCAATTCTTCAAAATACAGGGCTACCTTAAGTGCATCTTAAGCTTTATTTTAAGGTCAACTACAGCCTAAACGGAATTTTGGGTAGATCACAAGGTTCTTCGGACGGTGGCCTTCATCGCCTTTGAGGCAGTTGCTGTTACATACCACTATTAACATTTCATCAGTCGTACTGACGATATATTATGTTTGACCGTACGTTACGTATGGTGTACGGTGTAGATAGGGTCTGATCAGGGGGATTATATGTAATAATACAGGCTTTATAACATCAGCTGTTTTATTTTAACATCTAGATGTATCCAATCGCGTAGCTGCATTACACTGAGGTGGCGCTGTCGCAATTGCAAACAAAACTGCAAGAAAAAGAGGCTCTTTTGAACAGCCGAAACGAAGGGGAAGGACTCGAGATACGCAAAAATAGACCTCAAATTCGGACTCTACGCCCGTTTTCACCCCTTATATATCTAAATGACGATACTGTATAGGTTTTGTAAATGTAAGCACTCTAATCTTGCCTCAAAGTCCGTCCGAGGTTTGCTGGCCGGGACAATAGGGGGTTTCAAAGTTGGGCTGAGCCGATAGACATAAGAGCATAAACAGCTTTTCAGCCAATCAGATCATAGGGGGTTTCAAAGTTGGGCTGAGCCGATAGACATAAGAGCATAAACAGCTTTTCAGCCAATCAGATCGCGATGTGGTTTTGCCGTCATGTCATGTTTTACTGACGCCAAAATCGAGTCCAAACAACTTAAGAGCCTATTGACTTGGCCTCTGATTGGTCATTCAAAGGTTTCCCTTTCCTTTTACCGCCAGAAGCGTGCGCCCGCGAAGGAGCCAACTGCAGCTCCAGCGCTAGCGTCCATGGCGTCCAGCACCAAGCAACGAAGACGCCCAGTGAGCTGGGAGAAGGACGGCGTCAACGGTGGTCCATCTAGCGTCGATGTCATACTTAAGTGGATTACAGCACAAGGAAACCTGCAACGATGGCGTGGCGACACCGTCGGGGGTAAAACCAAGAAGGCATAGGCTTCAGAAATCGCTGATCTCATCAAGCAGACGGGGATTAAGGGCCGGGAGTACAAAGGTATGTTTAAGATGCTGATCCGTTCATCTTACAAGCTAAGGATATCTCTAATTATGAGGTTATCTTGTAGGTGTCCTTCAGAAAGTGAATGGCATTCAAGATTCGTACAACAAGACAGCCGACTTGAAGCGGCAGTCCGGTGAAGGAATCTTGGATGAAGATGAAGCGAAGACCTTCCATGGTAAAAACAACATGACCCACGTTTATGCTTTTTTCACTGACATATTGTGTTTTTTTTCCTGCTTAGATAAGCTGGTCGGTATCTGCAAGCATTGGGATGTCCTCGACCCCGTGTTTTACAACCGCTCTTCATCTCGTCCTATTGCTCCAACTGGAGCGTTCAAGAACGCGCCGCCTTTTGCGATCACGAGTGCTCGTGAAAACACTGAGGATGACCACTTCGACCTAGAGCATCCTGACTTGTTCCCGTTCGGTGAGAATGCATTCCCGGAGAGTGAAGACGAAGTTGAAGCCGATGCAGCACCCGAGACCACGGCTGACCTTGCCACGTCAACCTCCGGCCGCAGCAGAGACGTTGACGTCGCATCACGATCCGCCGGGGAAGCCACACGCACGGGATCTGACCCGAACGCGGCCGAGACAGCTGATACCGCATCGGTATCATCCCATGACAGCGAAGATAGAAACCCCGCCCCTGCTACTTCTCGTACTACAGCTACGAACGGCAAGAAGGGGGGGGGGGGAAGTCCAAGCGCAACAAGCCATTGACGCTCAAGTCAATGCCGCAAAAATGACGAAAGAGCCTTGACGACGTGATGTACGAGTCGATTTGTGAGCGTACCATTATAGCGCAGAAGCGCTCATGCATCGAGATGGCGCAAGCAAAGATCAAGTTCACGAAAGACCTGTTGGAGTTGGGGATCTACTCGACCGATGAGGTGAAGGCCATGGTCGCAGAACATTTTGGCGACAAGTAAGTCTCATCAACGTTTTATTTAGTCGCTAGCTACGTGATCTAGCACGCTTTGCATTACTCGTAGGCGTTTGAGTTTTCCTTGCGTATCAGCCTCTCTAATCAGCGCGTTATCAAAGTTACCATCGTCAATGAGACCCGGTAATTTCTTCGCCACGGGAATCCACGCGTTGGGGTTATCTTCTTCCGTATCGCCTGCCCTCGTCACGTAGAGCAAGAGGTTGTGGGGAGAACTGCGCACGCCCGAATCCACGCCACCACCCGTTCGCCATCGCGCTTGTTGCGAAGGCGCAGTCGCAATCCTTTTAAACTGAAAAACCTGCCCTTCAGAATGCCGATACAATGCTCATTCCAC
>JAIKVE010001857.1:0-10134 GCA_024679115.1 Phytophthora pistaciae
GGCCTCCGAGATGTTGCCCTGGGCGCGCTCCGTGAGGTCGTTGCGCTCGCCGGGGCTGCGCGCCTTGGGGATGGCGCGGATGTCGGACATGGCGTCGTCGCGGCACTGCTCGAAGTCCTCGCTGTATCCCATGAAGGCCTCCGTCATGGTCGCTGCTGTGCTGTGCTGTGTGTTGCGTACTGTGTGTATGTGACCTGTAGGGAGTTTAGCGGCTTCTCCTCGGCAGTGTTGGCCTCGTTGCTTACGCCCTCGCCTTGTGCCAGTCTCTCTTCGCCCCGATACAAAGAGGAAGTCAGTGGCGACAACCCAACAATCCGCCGGCAGGAGCGAGAAAGGGATCTGCGACACCAACTTTACACAAAGTCTCTCCCTCTCGAAGGAGGTACAGTGTACCGTTGAAGTGTAGTTGTTTGATTGGCTGGTCAGCTTCAATGTAGCCATTCTGGCCCAGCGGGTCACGGCTGTGTCGTCTTCAACGAGAGCGGTACGAGCGGCTCTATTCGCAGAGCACGGCGGCGGGAGGCATTGGCGGTCGCTCTGGCGTGCTGAGCAGCGGGTCCGTGGCGTGCGTGAGCGACGATCAGCTCCGCCAGCGCGCCAGGGTCGACTGAAGTATGGCTGTTTGATGGGCTTATCAGCTTTATGCAGTTTGCAACGTCACCGCTCACGCTGTCACAACGAGAGATCGACACTCTCCTTCAACTCGGTCCGTCCATCTCGAGTTCGAGATTTTCTACTTTCTTCGGGCCCTCACCCAACTTTTCACTCAGGACCTCACTCCTTATTGGAAAAAAATTGTCGGTCAATGAAGGGATTCCTTTGTTTGTAGGCTTTACAGGCACACTTTCTTGGTTGGGCTACTTCCAGGACTGCTGCAGGCTCGCTTCTCGCCACGATGGTCCTCACGATCTTCTCGATTCTGACAAGGTGGCATCAGTAAATACGCCTCGGAAAATTTGTCCAGACGTCTTCTTAATGCGTAGCACCGCAGTGTCGTCTCAGCAAACGAAACTAAGCTGCCTGTCAAATCTCCCAGCCTCTTCGTGTTTTCGCCCGCCTCACCAACCAGTGAGCAGAAAGTTGTACGACCCTCGGAGTTGACTTGGCCGCCGATCTGATTGTACACCTGCTCTAGTTGATCCCACATCGCAACGTACAACGGGATGACCGGATCCCCCTTCCGTGTGTCGTCTTGTAATTGTTGCAACAGTGCCTGCATCGCTGTAATCGCTGCTGGAATAGCTTTAATATCCACGGGCCTAACCGTACTAGCGAGACTTTTAGTCCGAGTATACGCCAACTTCTCTAGCGCATCAACTACCGTTGAGATTTTCAGGCGCTTTTCCGGTTCAAAGGCGCACATTCGTTGCACTAGTTCCCATTGCTTACCCTGGCAGATCAGGGGCGACGGAGAAGGCAACTTGCCCTGCCTTACGTGGTGTTTCACCACGGCATTCCCCAGACTGCCCCATGGTAAGCACGCCTTCATCCTGTCGTCACCAGCTTCCACAACACGCAGTGCTTCCACAATACACATACCCAAAGAATTGATGTCTGACGCGAAGGTCGGCCGTGAATCCTCTCTGATAGAACACTCAGGCGCCACCCAATGAGACGCGCCGGAGATTTGCGGGTTGGAGACATCTTCGGCGTTGATACTAAGACCAAAATCGGTCACTTTCGCTTTCTTGTCACTCCCAATGACGATATTATTCCCTTTCAGATCACCATGGACAACACCACGCGCATGCAGGTACTGTACACCCAACGCGGTTTCATGCAACTTTTGCCATAGATCATTGGGGTGTTTCCTCAGATAGCGGACTATTAATAGCGTCCCGTTCGTGGCGTATTCGCAAACAAAAAATGGTCGCCCAACATTGCACGCACCGAAGAGAGGGACGGCCTTAAAAATGAGGAAACGCTGCTGATTTCTGAGGAAAGCATATTCTGCTCGGAAAAATGAGTAAAACCTACAAATCGCTACTCCAGCGGTACGCGCTCTTGCAACCGCTGGCTTCTGAGGAAACCTGCAACGCCAACCCAGCGATGCTTGGTGAGGCCTTAGAGAGGCTCCTTGACAACCGGAGCGAAGCGGAGGTCTGTCAGGGGACGGCGCGTAGGCCGGAGGAGTGGCGCTGCGAAGTAGGTTCTATCTTTATATGCGACCAGGATGCACACCGGAGCGTAGCGGAGGTCGTGCGTTCCGCGGTCGACCTGAGTAGGTTCCCGTCGAGCCCCGTAGTGCAGCGGAGGGCGCGATGATGGGACCCGGAGTACATTGCACATGTGCCCGAATGGACGCACGTAATGTTCATTCTCGTACGGAAAATGGACATTGTACCAGTGAATCTGGCACAATTCCTCATTTTTCAGGGGCGGGTATAAACACTACGCCCCGCGTTCCGTAGGTACTCTGAAGTTATTAATAGAAGTTTCCTCAGAATTCAGACTTGGCGAGCCCTTCCTCAGAAGTTAGAAAAAGTTCCTCAATAATAAGTAGCACCCCCGAAGAGACGAACTACGTGAGGATGGCTAAATCCAAACCAAATGTCCACTTCGCGTAGAAATGTTGCCATCAACTCTGACCGCTTCGTCGCACTTACTGCAGTAGCCGGTGGAATCAATGAAGCACAGGACGACAAGGACGAAAAACTATCGTCTTCAACTCCATATCCACCCAAGCGTTTCACGACCACCTCGGAATCTAGCCACTTGGCTCCAAACACGCTTCCATAGCCACCGCTTCCCAGTGTGTCATAGTTGTCAATCACCAACTCGTACCATGGGATAAACCATTCCGGCGTTAGCTTGCATGCAACAGTCGAATCAAACTTTCTCGCTATGTCTTCGTACGCTTTCTTCAGGATATCGAGCTGACCTGGCGTGTACTTTGCGGATGGATGCTCAATCTGGATTTTTAGGGAGGTGAGAAACTCGTTCCTTTCTTCTTGTGTCTTCAGTTCTTCAACGATAAGGTAGCCGTTTGAAACCTCCGAGACGAAAATCTCAACCCGTTTCTTGCGCTGCTTTTCCCAACACGCTTCTCGCTCTCGGGACGCTTCCGCTGATTCACCCAGTGTTGACCAAAAAGAGCGAAGCCGCCGAAAAAAAGCGACGATACTCGAGTTGGTGGCACACGTTGAGGAGAGCTGCAGAACCCGAGCTTGCTCACTCGGAACCGTGGTGATCTGGCGAAAATCTCGGAGAAGCGCATGGAATCGCTGGAATACAGAGGTGGCGTGGGTAGACTTCTGCATGCACTCATAGACTTTCTGGAGCTCTGATGGTAGAGATAGTCGTCGACTTTCTCCGCGTGCATCTGCAAAGTCATCCACAGCTCGTTCGTTTCACCATACCTATAGTCCTCAATGGTGCTCAACACCTCTTCTGGATGCAAATTCTCCTTGATAACAAACCGCTCCAGCTCAAATACAGCGGAAGAGAGACTGGCCCGTTTGCCTGGGTCTTGACAACACATGCTCCATACTAATTTACACGCTGCGGCGTAATGAGGGCGCAAGGGCTCCCAAGACTCGGTCCCAATAGCATCCGGATCCCACTGCTTCTTGATATCTCGGATGTTTTCAGCCTTCCAGTTTTTCCACGGCACCTCCTTAGTTACAGCTTCCAAGATGCACATTCCCAAGGAGTAGACGTCGGACGTAAATGACGGTGCCTTACCTTCTAAAACCTCAGGAGCCTGCCAACGGATGGAGGATACATTGAGACCTATCGCGTCTTTCGCGTCACTCCGCCCGAAATTCACCAACTTGGACAACCCATCACTGCCGATCAGGATATTGCTGCATGGAAGGTCGCCGTGAACAATTCCTCGTTGATGAAGATATTCGAGACCCAACGCAGCTTGGTGCAAGAATGACCACACCTTCTGCTGCTTCGGTGGAGTTGTCTTGACATACTCGTGAAGTGATCCACTGCTGGCGTACTCGCACACGAGGAGTTGTAGCGGTAGTGGACTCGCATCGCACGCCCCGTACAATTTGATCACATTCGGGTGCCACAACTGGTGCCACAAACGCACTTCGTCTTCGAACATGGTGTGGCACGAAGTCCCCGGAATAAAAAGCTTCACGGCAACGTCCGTATCGAGCCACTTCGCACGGTACTCGCCACCGACGTTGCCGATCTTCACAAAGTTTAGCAACTCAATCTCGGATGGAGGGATCCACCAGCTTGGTTCGCTCAACGTCGGCACTTTAGAGGCGACTGTATTCATTGCTCTGTTTTCTTTGTAGTCTGAAGGAGTCATCATTAGAAATTGAGTGAGAACCCGCTGCATCTCGACGTCATTTTGCTCGCCAGCAATACGGAGAGCAGAGTATCCATTATTATTGGTGGCGTTGATATTCGCGCCGCTTTCTCCTAGAAAGCGCACGACACCAACGTGACCTTGCGTAGTGGCTTTCATGAGTGCCGTCACTCCACTCTTATCAGCAGCATTCAAGCATGCCCCACATTGCACCAATAAACACTGCACCACGTCAATATCCCCTCTACCTGCAGCCTGTATAATAGCTGTTTCTCCATTTTCACCAGCAGCATTCACATCAGCCCCACACTTAGTGACCAGGAATTGGACAAGAGCGGTGTCACCTTTACCAGCGGCTTGCATTAGTGCCGTAGACCCGGACTTATGCATCGACGTTGGCTCCACACTCTGTAGCCAAACACCGACAGACTTCAAGTAGCTTCTCGGCAGCGGCCTTCATCAGTAATGTACGGCCGCATGCATCTGTTTCATTTACTTCGGCCCCACATTCTCTAGCTAGGCACCGAATGACGTCGATCTGCCCTCCAGTGGTGGCTTTTAATAGAGCTGAAGACCCGCTTTCATCCCTGACGTTTACATCCGCCTTGCGTTCTCTAGCTAGATACCAGACGACGTCGGTATGTCCTTCAACGGCGGCTTTCATTAGTACGGTGGCTCCATCCTCGTCAATTGCATTGACATCAGCCCCGCAACCTTCAGTAAGAAACTGAACGAGAGCGAACTGCCCTTTAGTGGCGGCCTGCATCAGAGCCGTGGTGCCTCTGTTGTTCGTGGCGTTCACGTCCGCCCCGCGTTCTGCTACTAGATATCAAATGACATCAATGTGCTGCCCTGAAGCAGCTTTCATGAGCGCGGTCGTCCCGCTTGCATTCGCTGCGTGAACATCCGCACCACACTCTTCAGCTAGAAATCGCACGACATCGAGATGCCCTTGCCCAGCGGGCTGTTCCAGCCCAGATCTTTGACGTTACGTTTATTTCGCATTCTTGAGCTAGATAGCGGACGGCATCAATGTGGCCTCCTGTTGCGGCTCCCATGAGTGCTGTGAACCCGTTCCCAGTCGCTGCGTGCACATCAGCCCGACACTCCCCCACTAGATAACGAACGACACTGACATGTCCTCGGCCCGCGGCCGCCATCAGAGCTGTAATTCCACGACTGTCTCGGGCGTTCACATCTGCCCCGCACTCTCCAGCTAGATAGCGGGTGACATCGATACGTCCTTCGGCACTGGCCTTTGTAAGCACGACATAAACAGCGTCACTATACACATCAATCCCGCAGCTCCCAACGAGGTACCGAACGACTCCAATGTGCCCGACAGCGGCCTCCAGCACGCGCATACTAGTAGATCGGTCGTTCACGTCGACGCAGCATTCATCTACAAGATACTGGATACAATCGAGATGCCCCCCAGCAGCGATTTGCTCCAGTAGGTCCACCCCACATTCGGCTTTGGCGTTCACATTGCATTCTTCCGCTAGATATCGAACGACATCCACATGCCCGTCAACAGCGGCCCTACCGAACGCTGAGTACCCGGCTTCGTCGGTGACATTAGCATTGACGCCGGTCTTTATCATGTCGCGAACATACTAAAGGTCCCCACGTTGAGCAGCATCGAAAAACGATTGAGGCGTTTTCATTCCCGTCTGCCTGCCTTCCTTCTCTTTCGCTTGCGTCTTCCGCGTCGAAATCAAAACTCAGGAGAAGCGTTAGATCAAAGTGTACCCATCGATATATCACTGGTGGCAAGTTTATCTCAAGATTCTTAGAGATAATTTTGGTCGTGGTTGGTTCAAGCCACGTACAACGAAAACCCGAAGACAGGACTTCATCAGTATGAAGGACCTCTCCTAGGTAACCTCGGCCGTATGGCCACAATGCGTCGCGGTCTCAAAGACGAGCATGAGTTGGGCTACGCAGTGGTGATCATGTTCCACCCCGATGAATAGCTGGATCGCGAGACCCGAGGTGTCTCCACGTCGCCAGGAATTGCCCAGAGCAGGTTCGTCCAGTCCGCGGGAAATTATGCAATGAACTGTCGAAAGAAAGCGACATCGCAGTGTCACCCAAAGATTGACAGAACCATGAGCAGGACTGCTCAGCCCCGTCAGTTCGACGGAGCATCATACTCCACGTATATGTAGATCTCAACGATTCATTGCTTTTGTTTTGAACTAACGAATAAAGAGGAAAGAAAGAAGCTCGGCATTTCGAGAGCGGAATCGATAGCGCAGGCTCATGGCGCCGCGGCAGCTAGAACTTCTGCGACGTTGGTGAATCCATTTGCCGTGGCTATGCTCTTGGCCTTGTTCATGACGCACATGAGCTTTCTTAGCGAGTAGCTGTACCATGCCGATGTTGTTTGCCTCGACAGCGTCAAGCAGAGTCCGTTCAACGCTGCAGGAAGCGCTGTAGCATTTGCCTCGACGGTCGGAGCGGATTTCGCGATGAGAGCACACTTCACCCGCTGGTTCATACATCTCCACCAGCATCTCGACGAGCTTCATCGAATCTGCAGCGACAGCGGCGGCCAGCGCAAACCCAAGCTGCTCTTGACTACAGTTCCGGACCAGAAGCTCCATCGCATCCGAGTGATCATTCCGAGCGGCAGCGCATATCGCACGCATAGCTGCAGCCGTGCTCACTCTGGTTGATCCGAATTGAGACTGAACAGCCAGCGGTGTCGTAAGTATGCGCAATATCGCCGAGTGAGAGTCGTCACCGTCGCTGCTGTATGACTCGCGTCTTTCGAACATAAGATATTCTAGCACTGCGAGATGTCCGTTTGCAGCAGCTAGGCCCAGGGCCTCGTCGACAGCGCAGTTTTGGGAGGGCAGCAGTCTCACCACATCCACAAATCCGTTGGTTGCTGCGTCAATGAAACTATCATCCATCGGGCCTCGCACGTTGAAGCGCTTTAATAAAAACTCAACGACTCCGGCTTGTCCACAAGCTACCGCCGATTCCATAGCCGCTCTGAAGCTGCATTGCTCGCTGCACTTATCGAACAACACCCTCACCACGTCGACGTGCCCATTTTTCGCCGCTCCAATTAGAGCTTTATACGAACAACCTTCACTTCGATGCTCAAGCAGCCACAACACAAGATCGACGTCTCCCTTTGTCGCAGCACCATCCATCGCACGCTTCGTCCAAGGTCGGGTCGACCCATACACGTGAACCACTCGTTGTAGATTATTGTAGACTGCACTGTCGATCGTCCCGGGTAGAAGAAAATCGTTGATCGTCTGGCAAATGTGCGGGATCGCCTTCAACGTGTTCGACAGTGCGGCACTCACGAGTAGCAGCGGGGTCTGCATCATAGAAGCGAAAGTGAGCAGCTTTAAATCGGACGAACAAGGCGTGGTATTTTCCTCGATATTTCAACTTTGATGTGGCATGACCTACGTCGAACTTTTAGCAAACGATGCAAAGTTGATCGCAAACTAATTAAAACTGAACTAGCCTATTCCTCCAGGAAAATGCTAGAGTAAACCGGCATATTCCGAATCATTTGGGAAGCGTACTCCACCCTCCTCTCCTGCAAAAACTCGGGACTGAGCTCGTCCGACATCAACTCGTATCACTCCAGCATTTCTGCTGCAGGATCTTCCCCTGTCGGTGCAGCGTTGAGCATCTTTTGACGCTTTAGTAGCGGTGAAGGCAGGAAAGAAATCTGCAGTCGTCGATAATCATCATACTCGCTGTCCCTTTCAATACGAACGGCGGAACATTGCAGTCGAGCAAATCCGTCGTTTGAGAAGTGTCTTTGAGATAGAAATCGGGCTTCAGGCCGCCTCTCGATCGAGTACGGACTCCGTCTTGAGTCAACACATCCCGAAGGTTGTCTTTAAAGTACTGTAGGCAGGCCGCTCGTTGGTCTGGATGGCCTTCAGCTACGTTTTCTTGCCATAGATAAGGATCAATCGAGGTATCTTCGTCTTCCGTGGCGCGTATGGTCGAGTACTTATGCCCCAGCTTGGCCATCAATTTCTCTTCTTCCGAGCGGGAGCATGACGACGTGGAGAACGTAGGTCTCGTTTCATTTTCATGCTGCCGTAGAACCTCCTCCATGATCACTGTAAGTTGTTGAGTCGATAAGGACTCATCCGTAGCAATCCAGATCATCGGGTTCTTCGGAAGGGCCACCAGAATGTAAACTTCCCCTTCTCTTGCTTGGAAGTTTGTTCCAAAGTGATCGTCGTTGTTGAGCCACTTACCCGTATCCATTTCGGTAAAACCCCGGGATGTCCGTCCTCGTCGAGCTCCACTGCGACTGCATCAGCTACACTGAGCCACGAGCCGTTCTCCTTCCTTGCTAGGAAGAGCTTAAGTTCAAAGGTCGGAAACTCATACGCGTTCTCCTTGCAGATGGCACTCTTCAAGCCAGACACTGAGTCGTCTTCCTGAACCTCCACGCAGAACACGCCTTGGGCGTCGCCTGGAATCACACACAGCAGATCCATCATCCTCCTCCTGTCCGGTAGAGAAAATTTTGCAATGAGCTGCCGGGGCAAGCGAGTCTGACTAACGACTGATAGAACATGACATGGCTAAACATCTAGGATAATTGCTTTTCGGCAGTATCGAAGTCGATAGGAACGCTCCACCGACGAGAGCTATAGAGAGCGCTGGCGTCCAAATGGATGCATGGGGTGCCGCAAAACATCATATCGTACCGTCCTCCATTTCCTTCATACTGCAGTCGTCGTTGCAGCATCCTCCCCTGCGAAACTTTGGACGGTGCGTCCTGCAGCTGCAGTTGAATCAACTGAGTTGATGGCACCGGAAACGAGACAGGCATTTGCAGAGCAATCAGCGTTGAATGGCCGAGCGTGCGTGGAATCCAGGCCCTGGACAATGGAGCAAAATGGAAGTGATTGCCACACCGAGGTTGCTATAATTCGAGCCCCTGCCACGAGCAAAGCTCGCCTCATGTTGAAGTGGATCGCGTTGAAGTGGCTCCATATGGCCAGGTACGAATCTGTCCTCGGTGCCAGCTCCGAAAGGATCTGACATCAAATGAGCGTGCGCGTTTCCACCGCCACACGATGGGGGCACGATAGCCACGGCATACTCAAATGCTCGGCGGCGCCACCGTGGCTTCGGCGCGCGTGCAAATGGAGCACGCACGCCCATCAAATTGATGGCATCAATTGGCGGCTGAAGGATGCGCGAAAAATCCACTCCCACTGCTGATACCGCCCAAGAGACGGTGAGCGCTCCCGGCCTCCAGTCGTCTGGCAAGGAGGCCCTCGACGTTGGGGAGCAGAGTCACTTGCATCCACGCCCTCGAGCTGCTGCCATCCCATTTGTATGCATGCCCATGTAGAAGTCTACTGCCAGCCGCAGGCAAGCATCGAGGAATCACGCATTTAAGGCCCAAGCAGGCAGGCTCCCATCGGATGGCAATCCGCAACTCAGGTACATGTAGGTCACTTCAAGGATACCGGTACGCCCCCTAAATCGTAGCTCCCCCGCCTTAATCGTTCGCCAATTCGTTCGAGCAATCGGCAAAAACAGGCCAGTCCGATCCAAAGCATCCAGCCTTGATCCCCCCACTCGCCAGTCTCACTCGGCAAAAAGCTCTCTCGCGGTGACAAGCAACAGCTAAGCCAGAAGATCTCGACTGCGCCAGCCAGCCATGTCGGGCTTCTTCATCGACCCCAAGGACCTGCCCGACGACGGCTACGGGCTCGTCCAGGTGCTGTTCCTGGGCGCCGTCTACGGCTTCGTGCTCTTCAACGCCAGCAACCTCATCTCGGACGGCAGCGAGCTGCTGCTGCTCGTGCCGCCCATGGCGGGCATCGTGGGCAGCGTCGTGCTGCCCGTGC
>JAIKVE010001858.1:0-10130 GCA_024679115.1 Phytophthora pistaciae
GCATTATAATGAGGCGTTTCGGCCACCTCGTTTTTCTTAACGCTACTTCAGAGAAATAAATAGGTGAAAAAATAGATCGATTTTCTAAATGGACAACCCTCTTAGTGCGTTTAGTGTCCGTTTGGATTTCCGATAAATAGGATCCGTGTGTACCGTGTTCATTTTTGTGTTTCTTTTTTTCACTGAGAGCCGCCGCGGGGGCAGCCATTATGTGACGCTCAGACAAATCTGTAACACGGCGAAGGTATCTAAAAACCAAAAACCCAGCCAAACCGATTCTTTCTATATTGTCAATTCGACATGACGCGGGTCAGGCTGCGGTAGCCCATCCGTGAGTGAATTCACTTTGTTTTGACGCGTTGTTCTAGTCAGCTGGCGCTAAGGAAAGCCCCGAAGCGCATGAAGCGTCTGTTAAGCTCAAACAAACAAGTTCATAATCGCACGAAACCGTTAGGACACCACAGTCGACGTTATTCAACATTCATATTCAATAAAGAGCACCATGAGCCGCTCCATCGCGATAGGATTAACCAGAGTACACACAATCATATACACACAATATATAGTACGTGGCACCAGGTCTTCGTGCCTGCTCGCAATTGCAATTGGCGTCGCTCAATGACATTTTTCCGTGGCTTGCGCATTGATCATGCTTGAAATTGCAGCCTTGACGTAGTTGTCACGCGCCGCGCCCAGAGCATCTTTCAAGACGTCGAGAGGCCAGTTCAAGCTTTTGTCCCCACTTAGCGTCTTGAAAACCGATGCCATCCCACGATGAGCCGCAGTCACCAACGCTTTCTGTTTCACGTCTTTTGGCACACCCTTGCCAAAGAACAGGTAATTTTCCAAGTCTCTCAGCACTTGGAAGCCCTTGCACGACGAAGATGCAATCGTGAACGCCTTCAAAAGAGCCTCAGGTGAGACTCGTAGCTTGTCGTGCAACAGCCGCATGGTTGCTTGATTGCCTCGGGTGGCGAGTTCGACGAAAGTGCGATCAATCGCATCCGGTACAAGGCGCGGGTCATCTCGCAGAAACTCCAAAACACCGCTCTGCCCGTTTATGGCTGCGCTGACGAACGCTTTATCGATCAGCTCAGAGCTAATGCACTCGATCTTGTAAAGATACTCCAGGATTTTCGCCTCACGCTTGGAATAGCACGACGCTGCATGCGCGAATGCTGCGTTGACACACTCATCTGAGAAGTGCTCGTTCTCGTAAAACAGCTTGGTAATTTTGATACTGCTCGCTCTCTCGAAGGCCCGAGCGACTGCCTCGGAAGATGCCAATTTCTTGTTGTACAGGAAAATCGCAGTGTCAGGATTCCCGTACCCGGAACTGGCCGCATATTCCAAAGCTGTATCAAAGATTGCGGATGAAATCCTCCCAGTAGCAACTAGAAAATCAACGACTTCGGTTTTTCCAAAGCGAGCGGCCCTCGTAAACGCTTCGCTAATCAGCTCAACGCCATCGTGACCACTGAAGTAGAGGTAATTCACAGCGCCCTTGTGGCCACCTTCCGCGAGCGCAACGAGAAGATTCTCCCCGCAATTTTCTTCAGGATACGCTTTGTAAATCCTGTCAATTAGTTCCACTCGTCCAGCTTTTACTGCAGCCTCACATGCCTCTGTCATACTCCAGAAAAACCTGCGGGGATGCAGTTGTAGCAGATAATCCACCACTTCATCGCTGCCGCCTTCGATGGCACACGAAAACGCATCATGAGAGCCGCAATACTGGGTCCAGCCATCAAAACAGCCTATCGTGTAAGCTTTCCGCGCCAGAAACTTGACCACCTTGAGGTGTCCACTGGTTGCTGCCTTTTTAAGAGCGTCCTTAGCTACTCCATAGATGTCGGACGTGTAGTCGTCCAGCTTTGAAGAAGTACACAGCTCCGAGCTGTACATATCTTCGTCCGGAAGGCTCGGGAAGACGTACTTCACCACGTCCAGATGCCCATTCTGGGTAGCACAAATCACCAGTTTTCGTGTGAGCACCCACACGTCGTCATACGACTCTGTTTCTCCCTCAATTGGGAGCTCGAACGGTAGCACTTTCAGCACTTCAACATGCCCATTTGTCGCCGCGGCAACCAGAGCTTTGGACACGTCACAGTCGCAGTCTTTAAACAGTTCCACTACTCGCTCTACTTGGCCGGCGCCCGCTGCCTCAGCAATGGCGTCACTGAGAGGCATCGCCCACTGATCGATCTTCTCCAACACATGCGGAAGAGCGAGAATCTCGACAGGGAACGAAAACGTCTTGAGCCGTGGATATCGCTCCAAACTCTGCTCGTCTCCTTTGGCGTCTGGTGACGAGCGTGCACGCTTTACACTCTGCATTCTGGACGCGGCAACGATCGCTTGGCTTGCGAGGTTATGAAAATCTGAGAAAGATTTGCGTGTAACACGAATGTCGTCGGAACCCAGAGCTTCAACACTATTTGTGACGCGAATGTCGTTCGATAATTATCCTGAATTGCTGAAAACATGACCGTCAAGCGAGAGCAGGAGGGGGGGTTCTCCTCCTTCGGCGGTTAAACGCAGTCAACCCCTTCCCCAAGGACCTTCCAACAGCATCGCAAAGACTGCCCAAGATGAAGAGCCAAACGCCGCCACCGCACACCCGTACGAGCGTCTGAAGCACGCCCGTCTTCCCGCCGCAATCGTGGCGCTGCCGCACGTGATGAGGTTCCTGGACTCTCTGCTCATGACTCTCGAAGAGGCGCTAATGGAAGCCGTAGCACTGGGCCACACACATCGCGTGTACCAACTATTGGACGATCTTGAGTGGGATATCTCGTTGCAAGTGGCGTCTGACGCGCTTGTGGCTGCCGCCACTGGTGGGCACTTGGCGACAGTGGAGGTTCTTGTGGAAGAGTTTTGCTATGCCGAGGAGAGCTGCATTGATATCCGTGAAAGTATACAGAGAGCAGCCGTGGCAGCCGCTGCCAATAACCAACTTAACGTTGTGGAGTGGCTGTCCCCTTCGGTCGTGGACCCCGACTGGAATGCAGTCCGGGCGCCGATTGTAGGGCGCGCGATGAGGCCGATTTTCCTGGCGGCGGCTACGAATGGAAGTGTTGACGTGGTGAACTTTGTGGCGGAAAGTGCGAGGGAGAAGGGTTACGTGGAGAGTTTGGTCGTGGGCGGTGCGTTGGCTAGTGCGATCCGCGATCAGCACGATGAAATTGGTCGTTGTAGTCGTTAGGAAGAACTAAGTGACAACAATGTACCTCAATCCAAAAACAAAAAACAAAAAACGATGAAATGGTCGAGCACCTGTTGAACCTTGAAGAGTTCAAGTGGACGTTCCGGGATCCTTGCGAAGAAGCGATCAAATTGGGCAAAAGAGCTCTCGTGGAGCGCTTTTACGAGCGATACACTCGAGATAATGAAGGGGGGAACTTACTTGTCGAGATGGCACGGATTGGGAAAATGGAGACAGTCAAGTACTTGATGAACATTGGATACAACGATCCTGGGCTGATCGGTGACGCGTTAGTGGTCGCTGTGGCGAACCAACCGCCCGAGAGCTTGCAAATATTGATTGACACTGAACGGCTTTCATCGGACGCGTTCGACAAGGCTTTCGAGGCTGCGTCGGCGTCAATTCGATACTGTAACGAGAACACAGTCTTCCTGTATGGCAAGAAGATGCCTTCTCCTCAGACTGTCGCCCGGGTGTTTGAGACTACTGGGAGTTTCACCATATTGAAAATGTTGTACGATAACGAAGACATCGCCACCGAGTCGGTTATCACGGCGTTCCAGCGACGAGCAGGATGTTATGGTCAGGCTGAGATCATTACATTTCCGTTCGGTCTGAAGAACGCTCCGCTGATTTATCAGCAGATGCTGGACAATTGCCTGTGGGGTTTTGTGCGTCTCCCGCCATCAGAAGAAGCTCAGGTGGATGCGGATGTTCTGGAATTCCTTGGAATCGAAGCTGGCGATACGGCCGAACAGGAGGAATTACCTGTGATGGCTGAGAAGATGACTGTGTTCCAGCGGAACATCCCCGCCCTGCCTCAGTTGAACCCAGTTCTAGGCCGAAGCTCGTACATTGACGACATCGCCTATGGGGTGGAGACTTGGGACCAGATGTGCATCGATCTGGATCGGTTGCTGTATCGGTTAAGGTACTGGGGTATCTCGGTCAGTCTACCCAAAAGTGAATTTGGCAAGCGGACGATCTCATATCTCTCTCACGGAATTGGAGCAGAAGGGATCCGAGCTAAGCCGAAGATTGCCAAGGGTGTGGTGGATCTCCCGTTCCCGTCGACTCTGAAGGGCGTGCAGTCGTTTCTGGGAAGTCTCAATTACTACAACAAGTTTATTGAAGACCTCCCAGTTATCACTTCTGTGCTCTACGAGCTTACGGACGAGCAGATCCAAGCTGGGCGGGACCTTAGTCGAGCCAAGGAAGCTTTCGAGATTCTGAAGCGCAAGATCGTGTCGACGCCTTTGCTCAGACATCCGGAATCTCGGAAACCGTTCGTGATCATCGTTCATGCCAACCCTTGGGCTGCGTGTGCCGTCCTGGGCCAAGAGTATGATGGAGTAATTCTTCCGGTTCGTTTTACTGGGAGAGTGCTACACGACCAAGAGCTCAGGTATCACCCTGCTGAGAAGGAGGTAGTGGCTCTGATCAGGGTTCTCCGAGTGTTCTATACGATGCTGGCGTTGACGAAGTTGATCAAGGTGTACACTCGTCATTCGGTGCTGAAGTGGATATTCACGTCGAAGTCGCTTGAAGGACGCTGCGAGCAGTGGGCCACGCGCCTTGCTCCCTGGCCTTTGGAGATCCATAAGGTCAAGAGTGATGAAGATGGCTTAGCAGCGATCATGGGAGCTGGGATAACCCCCCGTGACCAGTTAGACAAGATCGCCGAGAACCTCATTCCAGCCAAGGGACGTGTCATCCAAGCTCACCCGATCAGTCTGGAGATGCTGGAAGCTGATTATGAGGGCTGGCTGCTCAGCTTTGACGGGGCTGCTAAGCTTTCAGACCGGCGAGGCACATCCGGGTGCATCCTGTGGAAGTTGCCATCCTGGGATGTAGTCGAAGCTCGTGGGTTCCATTTCGAGGAGACGACGGTAAACGAGGCTGAGTATCATGGTTTGATTGAGGGCTGCAGGATGGCGTTGGCTCGTGAAGTTTCGGAATTGGTTATCGTTGGAGACTCTCGGATTGCGATTCAGCAAGCCCAAGGTCTGATCCAGTGTTTGAATCCAAGACTTCAGGTGTTGCTCAACGAATTTGAAGCACTGCGACCAAGGTTTAAGTCGATCAAGCTCGTCCATGTCAAACGCGAGTTCAACGCCGCTGCAGATTACCTGACATCGAAGACTCTGTTGGCTCGGCATCCAGTGACTATTGATGATCCTGTCGAGTTGGTACAGCTGAAACAACTGAATCGACTCCCTGAGAAGCTAGTTAAGGTCCCAGAAGCTGAGCCGACTGAGCCTGCCGCAGAGACTCGACAAGTGGCTGATGCTACGGGTGATGTCATACCGGACCCGGTCTCGATTGCGGAAGCTGCTGAGCCGCTGTTGCCCGATGCCAAGGTGTTCGTCGTCACACGGAGCCAAGCCCGAGTTGGTGAAACTCCAGTCGAGGTTGCCAGGGACGATCCCGACTCTGAAGTTGGGGACGGGCAAAGCATCGAGGCCGAGCCTTCCAGCGAAACGGCCCCTATGTTCCGTCCGGAGTCGGGGACGCCAGTTTCGTCGATAGCTGAACGATGGCGACGCATTCCGGCACAGCAGGAAGCTGAAACTTGGACGAGGAAACTTCGAGATTACCTGAAAGGAAATTTGACGTCGCTGAGTTCGGCTGAAGCTGAAGATGTGGCTAAGATCGCGAACCAGTTTGTGTTGGATTCCCGTGGAGCTTTGTACTATCTGAGCCGCCCTACTCCGAGTCGACCTCGCAACGCTTCCGGCAACCTGAGACTCGTAGTGCCAAGTTCACTCCGAGAGGATCTGATGCACCTGTGTCATGAAGACTTTAAGGGTGCTCATCAAGGAATCACCCGGACGTTTGAGCGGCTACGCAGCGAGTATTACTGGCCTGGAATGTATGCAGACGTGGAACGGTTCATCAAGGAATGTGTGGACTGCGTCACCGCCAAGGGAGCACCACCGAATCCTGGCCCATCGCCTGGAAACATATTGGCAACTCGGCCTTTCGAGGTGGTGTCCATGGACTTTGTTACGCATCTGCCGAAGTCAGACCGTGGTAATGTGTTCCTGCTGCTATTCCAGTGTTTGTTCTCAGGCTACATTCTCTGCAAGCCAATGAGTTCGACAACGGCTCAGGAAGTGGCGGAAGCGTACATGGAGCGAGTGTTTCAGCGGTTCGGTGCGAGCGAGATGATTCGTCATGACCGAGACCCCCGATTCATGAGCGAGGTATTCGCGAGGTTCAGAGAGATGCTGGGAAGTCGACAGAGGGCTACGCTGGCGTATCGACCTCAGGCTAATGGTCAGCAGGAGAGGTCTGTAGAGACTGTGATCCGAGCTGTTCGGGCCTATGTGGCCGGGCCAGACCAAAGCGACTGGGACGACCAAGTTGAGAAGTTGATGTGGGCATTGAACACGTCCTTCGACGCTACCCGTCTCGACACTCCGTTTTATCTGGTTCACGGCTGGGACCCTCGAAGTACAGTCTCCGCCATGCTTGGACCTCAGCCTGTCGGCCTCGACCAAAAGACCGCTTATGAGTGGCGTCGCAGTGTTCAACGGCAGTACGAGTATGCCCAGGCTTGGGCCACGGACCTTCAAGCTCAGGCTAAGTCGAAACGTTCGGAAGCTCAGACCAAGGCGTGGCAAGATCTGTCTGAGAGGCTCAAGAAGGGGTTCCAAGTCGGGGACGCGGTATGGTTGTACCTGGCGAGGGTCCAACCTGGGCTGACGAAGAAGTTCGCTCATCTTTGGCATGGACCATTCCGTATCATGGAGGTCTCAGACGATTTCCGGTGTAAGTTGAAGATCGAGGGAACGGGCTACAAGTTGTATCCATGGGTCCACATCAGTAGGCTCAAACCGCGTGCCCTGTTCCCAGATCGACCAACGGAAGATGTGGAAGTCGCTGAGGAAGACGATTTCGATGCTGCGTTACTGCCGGAAGATGTGGATGGCCCTGATGAGGCTCAGAACGAGTACGAAGTCGAGAGCATCCGTGACGTTCGCTGGGTGAAACGGACTCGGACTTCCAAAAGAGTCCGGGAGTACCAAGTGAAATGGAAGGGATACTCCGAGCTTGAATGGCTGCCTGTGTCCCAGCTGAATTGCGGAGCACTTCTGTACGAGTTCAACAAGGGTGCCAAGGCACAAGCACGGTTCAAAGCGATGCAGGCTGGCGATGAGCTACCAGTGTCTGAAGATCCGTAGCTGTGGCTAAGCTGGGACCGTGTATGGGTGGCGTCTCTGTGTGAATGCTCAAGTTTGTTTTGTTTTACGATTTCGACAAGTGGAAATGGATTGTCAGACGCTAGTGAGTGGTGGCTCCGGGACTATGCAGTGATTGCGATCTGGGAAGGGGTTGGAGCTGTCAGTGAGAAGGCGCCGTCGCAGGCATTCTCGGGTTGTGAGCGTCGAGCCCAACTCGCAAGAAAGCTCTTTGACCTCAGCACCCACAAGGGACGGTTGTGACGAAGTCCGCTCAGATTTTGGCGAACCTCGTCGGTCGACTGCCTTTGACATGCTTGGCCTAGGACGCAGTGATTCAGTCTCAACGATGGTACGCCCGGACGACGTCGGTGATGGAGAACCTGGCGTATGGAGCTGGTGTCCAAATGCAACTTCGAAGTCGAACAAGCGTGTGGGATACGGATACGGCAGAAGCAGGGCCGCTGATGTTGTTGGCCGACGATCGCCAGGTTCAGATGTGAAGTGCAGACGTTGCCGAGGCTCAGTTGAACAGCTACCGGAGTCGACCGAAGTCCTGGGATGTTGGCGCTGTGCTTGCGGAATGTTGCCAAGTCCAGACGCCGCGCGCTGATCACTGGTGCCAGCAAGGAGCGAGGCTGACTACGTGCGTACTCGGACTGTGTGACGCTTCTACCACTTGGATGCGCTTGCTGCATTGCTGAGTCTAGCCGAAGCGTCCTGAGGTCGAGAAGCCCGCGCTGCATCATTGCCGAACTTCTGAAGGTCCAGATGTGCGTCGGCTAAGCCTTTGACGGCTCAGCGAGGAAGGTTTCCCTGGACTCCGAGGAGGTTCAGCCTGAACTTGCTGGACTTCGCTGAACATGGCTGGATTTGGCGGACGTTGGTGGACACTTCGAGTGCAAGGTCCAGCGGAGCCTTGGAGGCTCAGGGTTCTGTTGAAGTTGTGCTCGCGTCGGGTCGCTGTGGAGGGTCGCCGTGTCAGGTCACGCCATCACGTGATTGCAGACAAATCAGCGCTGACATCTCCCGTCGCACCCTGATGACGCACCCCATGTGGCCAATCACAAGCGCGGGATCTGGGTTGCTGGCGGTGATTACGCCCGGAGCCGCTGGATTCTGCTGGACGCATCCGAGTTTCGTCCAATCACCGCTGAGCTCATGTTGAAGCGCCGCACGCGACTGCGCGTTGCTGGCAGCTCGCAAGACAGTCTTCTCACTGTTGTTTTAGTGTTTCCGAAGGGCGTTTTGCGCCCCCACTTGATAGGTTCATGTTTGCATGTGTAAGATTTAAATCAGAGTCGAATTTGCCCCGAAAGCCGCACGTGTTTGGATTTTGTGTGGTCACGGGTGCCAAGGAGCGCCTCCAGTGAAATTCAAGGCCCCATATAGACCGAATCGGTATCCCTGGGTGTGAGGAGGGCTCCGTTTGGCTATTTCATATCGTTACGCGTCGAACCGACACTTGGGAGCGGCCCTCGACGTGTATTTCATTTTGAGCGGGGAGGAAGAGCCTTCTCGTTGGTTGTGGAGCGATCGAGCGACTGGCTGGGATTCGGCACGGCATTTGGCGTGGATTGTTTGGTGTCCGCCTGACGTTTGGAGTTTGGGCGTGGTGCGCGGAAGTCCCAGGGCGCAGAGCGTGAACCCTGGATCAAGACAGGCTCAAGCCGAGCCAACTCACGGGGCTACTCTAGGTCGAGGAGCGAGGGAGACCTGGTTGTGCGGCTCTCAGCTGGAGCCGCCGGAGGAAGTGAAGAAGTTGTCAAGACCTGGTCCAAGGTCTGGAAAGAAGAGGACAGAGTGTGTGTGGAGTGTCGTGTCTACACTGAAGAAAACCCGGGGCAGATTGGGCTACGACACGTGCAGACTGGAGCCTGTTAAGTGGGGAGCAAGCTCCGTTTGGAGACACTGGGAGACATCTGGACTGGACGCGAAGTCGCTGGGGTTGACCTCCGACTGGGCCCAAAGCGTAGCCCTAGGAAGAGCTATTCAAGGGGGTCACAAGGGAGGTACACACACGCCTCATCCGGTTCAAGTCCAAGCTCAAGGAGCGTCAGCGGAGTCTTCATTGCAGTCCAGCCGAGGTCTTTCGGCTGGGACTCTGAGACTCTAGGACTCGTCGAGTTTGGGTCTGGACTTGGTGGTTCTACGTTTGGACAAGTCTATTCTACGTCTGGAGGGAAATTGTCCCGCCGCCTCGCCGCATATGTACGTTCCTAAAGAATTACAGTAAAAATATACTATGCGTGTTAGCCTTCCACTACATGTACGCGCCCAGCTGTCGCTTATTACGTCGCTTCTATCGCTTACTAAACGCTGCTATCATGTACTACGCGCTGCTATCCATAACTATGCGCTTCTATCGCTTACTATCCGCTGCTATCGCTTACTATCCGCTGCTATCGCTTACTCTCCGCCGCTATCGCTAACTGTACGCTGCTATCGCTCACTACAATATCAATATCGTAGCTATGTTTATATGCAGCAAACGTCGCTACAGCGCTATTATACTAAGTAGTAGGGTGCCAATACTACGCATCAGGTCCATATTAATTAATAGCTGGTGTTCCAAAAAGTATTGGGCCAAGCACTATGCGGCAGGGTGAGGCTACCGCCCCCGTTCCGCTCGCCTCGTCAGCTCACTGCACTACTCGCAGCGTTATTAGTACATAGTTGTAGGGCGGGCCCTGCGGCCCGCTAGGCCGCACGCGGGTGCCGCCTTCCCTGCGCGGGTG
>JAIKVE010001859.1:0-10129 GCA_024679115.1 Phytophthora pistaciae
GTCGAGAGCGACGCCGACACCATCGCCGGCCGCACGCGCACCAAGTTCTCGCTCGTGGACGTGCCCATCGACACGCTCGAGGCGTCGCTGCCGGACGCCGCGCTCGAGGTAAGGCAACCGAGGACCCATTTTGGCGCCAAAAACTTCAAAACCATCTCAGATTTGGCGCCAAAAATAGTCAAAAGGGCAACTTGATGACGTATCTGTGTTGCGGCGTGTGGCATGCGCGTGTCTTGGACTAATCATTGGCTACTGGTGTATAACTATATAGGCACATGTCGAGACGGAGGAGGACCGCGAGTACCAGCGCTTCCTGTCGAGTCTGCTGCCCAACGAGCAGGAGAATTTGTCGTTCCTGGACGAGGAGGACGAGGAGTACCGGCCCGACGAGGAGGAGGACGACCATGAGGACGAGGACGCCAGGAGGGGCATCTCCAAGAAGGAGCTCACGGACCTGCTGCTGGACTCGACGCTGACGTTCACCAAGGTCCCAGCAACAGCCGCAGCTGCTGGAGCTTCTGCTGCTGTTGCCGTCGCTCCAGCGCGGGAGCCGATAGTCAGGGACGACGTGCTGACGGTGGAGAGCAATAGCGCGGTTTTGCCTAGTGTTTCTACTGCTGCTGCTGCTACTGCGGTGCCTGATGCTGCAGCGACGACGCCTCCGGTGGCGATGAAGCTGCCGGCCATGCTGAGAGGACACAGGGGAGCGGTCACGCAGACGCAGTGCATTCAACTGGCGTCGCAGATGCACAAACACCTTCAGTTGCTGCTCCAGAGCTACCATCTTTTGTCCCAAGGCAAGAAGACCCCGGAGCTTGCCGAGTGCCGCGCGATGATCGAGGAACTGCAGCAACGAGGTGAGAAGGCGCTCAAGTACAAGAACGCGCTGCTGTCCAAGTTGAACCCAGCGACGACGGGTGGCGTGGCTGCTGCTGCTGCTGCTACTGCTGTTGCCGGATCGAGTGAAGTTGAAGATGTTGATGTCGGTGAGGATAAACCCCCATCTACGGATGAATCGTCAGGGGCTGAGGGAAGTAGTAACACCACCGAAAACCTCTTGGCCTTGAGACGTGTGACGAGGTCGCTGACGGCGGCCCACGCGGCGGTGGCCCACCCGTCGATGTTCGAGCTGGTAGGCTCGCAAACTGTGGATGAACTCTCAGCTGGCTTTGCTCGTGGCTGCTCGCTCCAAGACCGTAATCGGACGATCCAAGAGCAAATGCTGCAGCTGGATATGCATTTGATAGCGGTCAAGAAGCGCCGAATCTCCAAGAAAGGGTATACTGTGACGGAGGATAATCTGCTGGCTCATGGCATCAAGCGCTTTGGCACGCAGCTTGAGTCGTTTGAGCAAATCCGGCAGCACTTCCTACCGACCAAGAAGCCGCATAACCTCCGACACCGGTACAAGTACTTGATCAGCTCGAGAACCGGCATGAGCGCGGTGAAGGCGTTCCACCAGAAGGCCTCGCCGCCGCATCCTCGGAACACTGGCTGGTTACTCGAGGAGGATCTTCGGATAGCGCGTGGTCTCGTTGAGCTGCACAAGGAGAAGTACCATTTCGCCCAGCTAGCCAAGAATTACCTCCCGCATCGGAGCCGCCTCGAGATTCGGAAGCGCTGGGAGCGAATCGCGACGAGATTCCGCTCCGATCTGGCTGCGAAGGGCCTGACAGTGCCCGATGAGGACTCGCTGGATCTCGCCGTGGCCATGAAAGATTTTCTAGAGGACAAATTACGAAATCGGATTCTTCGACGGCGACGCGAGGCGGAGAGATCGAGGTTAGAGGCCGCAATGCAGTTGCAACAACTTGGTCAAGCGGTGCGGTACGCTTTCCTGGCTCAACCGGTAGGTGGGTACGTTCCGAGTGGCGTCGGAGCTGGGAAACCCCGTGCGTCTACGTTTGGAGCTAGTGGACAGAAGAAAGTACCGGACACTGCGTTCTGCAAGATCAAGAATCTGCACCCAGCGCTGTTTTTCTCGTCATGGTCGTTTATTAGCCCCGCGACGCTCCTCAACTCGACGTGCAAGCACAACTGGCCGTCATTTATGGACGCTGAGAAGAACAGCAAGGAGAAGCTACAGCAGAACCAGCTGAATATTGCCGCTGCGGAGGAAGGAGCTCCTCAGCCGGGGGATGCAAATGGCGAGTCAACGACTCATGATGGCGAGCAAACGCAGGAGTTTATGCCGATTGCAATGCCGTCCGACCTGGCTGGCACCTCCACGACGGAGCTGGGATTGACCGGGCAAGCAAGGATTCTGATGGATGCCCGCATGACCCAGAGGGAGAGTGAAGAGGAGGAGGACGATAGCGACTATGAGCACGATGAACTGCTCTCGTCCGAGAACGAAGAGAGCGACTCCGAGTTCGAGCAGATGGAGTTCACTGACGACGACGATGAAGACGCTGGGAGTGCAGGCAATTTCGAGGAGGATGCCTTCATGTCCGACTCGGACGCCCAGTCTGTTGAAAGTGCCAACTCACTGTTGACACCGTCACAGTCCCCACTGTCATCGCCGTCCGCCTCGAAGCAGACACCGAGAGAAGGCACTAGACGCTCTCCGCGTCTCCACCATCCTCTTCGTCTACAGCATCTTGGCCAGCCAGGCAATGAACGCACGAAGCGCGCTCTTGCTGCCTTGGAGCGACGCATTGTGGGCAAGAGTCTCAATGGTTCCACTGCATCTTCAGCTTCAGCCCCCAGCTCGCAGACTGGTTCAAGCACCCGCGTGAAGCGCAAAGTGACCTCCACGCTGATTGCACCCCTCGGCGCAAGCGAGATAACGCCTAACGCCGCATTCCAAGTGGACGAAGACGAGTTTGCGCTTGCTGCAGTCGCGACGGCCAACAGCGAAGAAAATGAAGAAGAAGATGATGATGATAAAGACGACGAAGACTGGGAAGACGAAGAGTTTGAAGTTGTCGAGCTCCCGTCCAGCTCCGACGAGTTCGCAACTGCAAGCTCAGACGAAGAGAACCACGAGGACGCACTTTTAGCGTCTACCGAAGCTCCCGGCAGCAATGAACCCCCCAACAAGAAGGCCAGATTGCAGCAATGTCCGACTTGTGGCCACGCCTCGTGCACGTGCTCGTCTAGCGAGCGCATGCAGTTGCTGCTGCGCCGCATGAAGGAGAAGCGCTCGTCGTCGTCCTTGCAGTAAAGTGAGAGCTCTAAAATACCTTTAATTATCAAATCTAGCGACACGAGCGTGTCTTCTATTCGGTGGGGATGGCCACCCTGTTGGTTCTCGTCTTCTTGGCCTTCTTGGCCTTCTTGGCCTTCTTCGTGGGCTTGGGTGACGCGTCCACGTCCACGTCCACATCTGCGTCCGAGGTCCTGCGCCGCTTCTTCTTCTTCTTCTTCTTCTCGTCCTTGTCTTTCTTCTTCTTTTTCTTCTTGGTCTGCGAGTGGGCGAACGAGTGCTGCGAGAGACTCTGGAGAATGAGGTCCTCTTCATCCATAGCCTGTTCCTGCTGCTGGCTCTGCGAGAAGCGGTTGGTCTCCTGTCTGCCCAGCAGCAGGTCCTTCATCTCCTCGTCCACCTCCAGCCGCGGCTCCCCCCGACGCATCGCCAGCGACGCCTGCATCCCCGTGATGGTCGCCGGGTGCACCGCCTTCCTGGACTTGGCGTTATACACTGTCAGCCCCACGACCTTGTCCTTCACGGCCCCCACCGCCGCCTCCGCCTCCTCCTGCTCCTCGTACTCCAAGTACATGAACCCGTCCGGCTCCATGTCCACGAAGTTGTGGTGGATCTGCCCATATAATTAACAAACAAACAAACCGTTAATATCTACAGTATTAGAGTATAAGAGACCGATGCATTGACATTGGTATTGGGCACGCACCGTGACGGACAGCAGTGTGCCGTACACGCCGAAGTAGTTGCGCACTGCGGACTCGCTGGCGCACAGGGCGGAGGGCACACGGCCCACGAAGACCACGTGGCCCGTGCGTATTACGCTCGAGTCATTGTGCTTGGACGCTGCCGGGTCCCTCTTGACGCCCTTGCCTTTGGTCTTCTTGGCCTTCTTCTTGGGGCGCTTCTCCTTCGCTGGTGCCATTCGTTTACTATAGTGGATAACGGAGACTATTGGTCACTATTGAGGCAATCCAAATTAGTCTCTAGCTGTCCGTAACTAGAGGTAGGAAGCAAGATAAAGTATATAAATGGGGATTACACTTAATGACAGCTGAGACCCTGATGGCGCAGCCCAAGCGCGAGGTGCAGCTCCACTCGCACGACTTCGAGTGGGAGGAGCTGGCGGAGCAATGTCGGACGCTGGAGGACGACAGCGTTGAAGTGGTAGAAGAGGAGGACAAGGAGGGACGCATGGAGACGCAGCAACTGGCTAAAGAGGCCAAGGACAAGTGGGACGTCTTCCACCAGCGCAACAACGGTAGAACCCCACTACGATAAGTGTACATGTAGTCCATTAGGCATGAAGCTGACTCAATAGTGCTATTGATGTATGAGTAGGCAAGGTGTACAAGCCGCGCAACTACCTGGTCAAGGAGTTTCCAGAGCTTTACGCGCCGGAGCGTAACGTAGTCGAAGTTTTGGAACTCGGGTGTGGCTACGGCAGCGCCATCTTCCCCATTCTGGCCGAGTGCCCTAACGTGCACGCCCAAGTGTGCGACTTCAGTGCACACGCCATCGACATCCTCAAGAAGAGCCCGGAGTATGACGCCACGCGGTGCCGAGCTTTCGTGTGCGACATCGCCCAGGAGGAGCTGGAAGGCGTGCAGGCCGAGACCGTCGACATTGTGCTCATGGTGTTCGTGCTGTCGGCGGTGCCGCCGGAATCCTTCGACCGTGCTCTGCAGAAGATCTACGCGGCGCTGAAGCCCGGAGGAATCGTCTGCTTCCGGGACTACGGACTGTACGACCTCGCGATGCGGCGCAACGCCAAGAAGCTGGGGCCGAATCTGTACTACCGCAGCGACGGCACGCTAGCGTACTTCTTCTCTAAAGAGAATCTGGAGGAGCAGTTCGAGCAATGCGGATTTCAAACGTTGGAGAATGAATACTGCACTGTGCGTCTGCGGAATCGCAAGAAAGCAGTCACAATGGACCGCGTCTGGTTGCACGCCAAGTTTCAAAAGCCCTAAGTGGAGAATGAATAAACTTGCACGCCATGACATTCACACAGATACTAGGGGAAACTCTACCTAACGCCTATCTATCTACCTACCTACATCTATTGGTCGCACCCATCGCCGCCGGCAATGACGAGGCATGCGGTGGAGTCGAATATGCTCATGACGTTGGTCATAACGGACCACACGAGGGAGAACGTGAGGTAGATGACCGTGATGAGCCCCATCGCGTAGCTCGAGCCTCCGATGCGCTTCATGAGTTGCGTTTGCTCCTTCTGACGCGGGAGCAGCACGAGGAACACGAGCGAGAAGAGGTTGGCAGCCCACATGATCACGACGGTGATGGTCACGTCGTGCCTCACGCCGTAGCTGTCGTTCTGGATCCGCTCCGTGGACAGATCGTACACTCCATTGACGTTGCGGGTGATCGCTGTTGCGAACGGGGTAGACAGGTTGAAGACCGTCGTGAGGAGACCGTACATGGCTCCTTCGTGGCCTTCAGTTGATAACTCCACCATGATAAACGAGCCCACGATGAAGATAATGCCCTGAGGAATTTGCTGGAGAATGGGGATCCCGAGCCAGAACCACGGCGAGCGCTCGACGTTCCAGATCGTCAGCAGCTTGCACACCGCGTCCAGCGTCACGTTGGCGATCATTGTGACAACGGTAGTGCGTCGCCAGTCCCAGTCGCGCCCGTGGCTACCGGCGAACCAGACCGAGGCGGCGAACACGCCCGTGGACACGAAGCCTGCGATTTTGTCCTCGACCGGCGTGACGTTCGCCCAAGTGGTCTGGATCGGAAAGCTCGACACGTATGTGAAGGACGCGAAGATGCCCGAGAAAAACTGGTAGGCGATGTACTGGTACACGGCTCGCGTCTGCACGACGTCCCAGAGCTCGCACATGTAGTGCTTGAAGCTCTTGTGGTCTTCTGGTCGGTGCTCCTCGTAGATGAAGAACCACGTGACCGGGACAATGGGGACGAGCGCGACGGCCACGATCAACATGAGTATCGGGAACGTCAGCGAGAAGTCGAAGTCGCCGCCGTAGTCTTCGCCGTTGAAGCAGAAGGCCACGAGGATCAGCGCCACGATGTTGAACACGAACCGCGTCGTGTAGATGACCGTCTGCGTCCGTCCTCGAACCTCAAGCGGCTCTCGCTGCGCTAGCTCCACCACGATACCGTCCGCACACACGTCGGCCATGAGGTACCCGAAGGCGGACCCCATCATGGGGATGACGTAGATGCTGCCGTCCTTGGCGGCGTCATAGTTGATCGTCGCGATGATCTCGGGCGTGTAGTCTTCGGGCTTCACATCGCGGTAAGCCGGATCCGTGAAATAGGGCGAGCCCCCGGGTGTACAAACCATGATCAAGAGCATAGCGAGCGTAACGATCCAGCCGATTACCATGTACGGCCGACGACGGTATCCGCGGATTGGGAAGCAGTCTGATAAGATGCCGTAGAAGACCTTGAAGCTCCACGGAAGCTGCACCAGCACCGAGGCCGTAGTCGTCTGCGAGCCCGGCAAGTTGAGGTAGTTCTGCAGGAACGGGTAGATGACGTTGGGCAATACGCCGTCGATGAAGCCCACAGCCGCGTACTGCGCCACGAGTCCGATGTATTCCCTTGAGAAGAGCTTGGGCGCTCCTCCGCTGCGTAAGGCTCCACCGGCAATGTAGTCGTCGTATACGTAGCGCATCTTGGCGTAGCCCAGGGACGCGTCCAGCGGGGAGAAGCTGTCCCTCGAGTCGCCCAGCATTGCCGCCGAGTTGGGGTTGAACTGCTCGATCTGCTCCGGTAGCGGCATTTCGGTCTCTGTCGGCCTGAAGTCAGGCAAACTCATGTGCGTAGGAGGCGGATTGATGAGGACTAACGCGCGCTAAGGCTGGCTTGATGGAAGAGATAGTCGTGCGGGCAACACGCCAAGCGGTCAGGTGAACAACTTGCAATGCAGAAGCCAGGTCGGCCTCTCCTCAGGATGTGCTAGCGGGTCAACTCCATAGTGGTCTCTATACATTGCCCCGAACAGCAGTCCAAAACAGCGGGTCAAGCCCACACGCAAGTGCCTTGGGTAGGTGAACATCTCCGACTTCTGTCCGTGCGGCATAGGTTCAAGCGTATGACTACGGGCTCAACGTGCTCGCTCTCAGTCACATGGTTGTCTGTACTTCGGCATGGGACTGCCAGGTGCAGCGTAGAACGATCTCTCATTGATCGCGAGGTCGGACGGACGGACCCAAGCGGTACGTCGCGATTGAAACATTCTGCTGCAGCTGGTAGAGTACAATGTTGCTGAGTCAGCGGCTGAGTCTGTAGACATTGCTGTTGCATGCCTGCTGCAGAGTGCTGACACTTTGGGTACGCATACTCTATAGGGATACTTCAACTGCATGCACAAGTACAGTAGTAGAGTGTTGTGTCCACCACCGTGGATGCTTGTGCATGGTACTGTAGCCAGGGTCGCTTGAGAAGGACAAGAAGACGAAATGTAACAAGTAAGCTTGCCGTAACTACGAACCATTTCTTTTTATTAAAATATCAAGAGATTTACGGGTACTTGGTCCGCCGCGTTGAGTTCCAAGAGAGCGATCATTGCTGGGGATGCTGGGGACTACACGATACACAGTTAATGTGCTCTCTGGGGCTCAGAACATGACCACCGAGAAAATAAAGACCTATCCATTGCTTGCGGCTACGATCCCAACATCAACTTGCCATGCTTCAGTACTGACCCGCTTTGGAGCAGGGTCTGGCATATCGATCTTGAAGACGCGTACAGGGAGATGATTATTTTCCCCGATCGGTCGTGACACTGCTTCCTGGCAGGCATTCAGATGGCACAAGTACATGTAATCCTCAGGCCATCCGGAGATCCAACGGAGTCGCAGATTGCTCCTGACTTCAACTTGGCCAGCGAAAACATCGACGTGTGCTTGTCCGCCCAGTACTTGGATCAATGCACAATCGTCACAATAGTACTGAGCACGGGAGATCCGCTAAAAAGGAGCAACTGCAAACGCGAAAAATAGAGAGAAAGGGGATATTATCTTCTCTCTATGGACTCGTCCTCACCACCTTAGATCAAGATTTCGCAGACACCACCCCTGTCTTGGCTCCGATAAGAGCAGATACGTTTATCGCACCGATGGAAGCTTCCCCGGTGGCGCTTTTGAATACCTGAACTTCAATTTTCGATCAAAATCGTTGCATGTGCCCGAAGGGGCTGCTCGACCAAGCCACACATTTTACCGCCGACAGCATCGGCATACGCGCATGGGTCCGTTCTTGCCTGGCAGCAAACTATTGCTGAGATCGTGCTGGGGGTTCGTATACGTAGATGACCTCAACGAGTCGTATTGGTAGGACTTCTTCCCGTTCACCCAGACACTCTCCACGAGGTCACGTGACACAAGCGCTGCATGATCTTGAGTCACGTCTCGTCGGAGAACCACGAAATCAGCTCGGAAACCTGGAGCGATCTCACCGAGAGCGCCCTCTTCCATCGCCGCAAACGCACCACCTTTCGTGTACAGCGCCAACGCTTGGTCAAACGAGAGCTGCTCTTTTGGCAAAAACACGTCCTGGGGGTGGTTGGGCTTGTGGCGGTAGATGGCGTCGTAGATGCCTTGAAACGGATTGCACGTCTCGATGGGCGCGTCGCTTCCTCCTGCGCACGCGACTCCGCTCTCCAGCATGCGCTTCCAACAATACGAAAAGGGAATGACGTCGTCTTCCAAGCGCTTGCGCACATAAGCGGCGTCCGTCACAGTGAAAGATGGCTGGATGTCGCCGATAACGCCTTGCTCACGCATCTGGGAGATCAGATCTTCACCGAGGATCTGGCAGTGCGTGAGAATGGGGCGTTTCTCCGGCCCAACATTAGCGGCCCTGAGGGCTGCAAGAACTTGCTCTGCAGCGCGATCACCTGAAGTGAATACTGCTTAGTCAGACAGATGCTTCATGCAGCTACTATTGCAGACCATAAGCCCATAAGAACGTACCAATGGCGTGGATTTCGACACGAAAACCAGCATCGGTCGCATCGGCGATCTTTTTGGTGAGGTCTTCATCTGAATTCATGAGGATTCCCTTGTTGCTGGTGCCCTTGTACGGAATCCGCAATGCTGCCGTTTCCTGCCAACGTAAAGACAAAGAGATGAGAGCGTTCGTATTTGTGAGCGCTTTCAGTAATGCCAGTCCTTACCGCCCCCAGGCTGCCATCGCTGAAAATCTTCATGCGGTGGCACGACAGCAGACCGCTGCAATCACCAGGCTTCGGTGTCGTAGGCTTTCCCAATTCATGGATCGATGGCGTCAGGTACACACGAACAGGCAGTCCGTCTTCCTCTTGCAGCTTGGCATACACTCGCCACGCGTCCTCGTCGTTTGTGTGAACAGCAGTAAGGCCCGAGCTCACACATCTCGCCAACGCGTTCTTAAAGTACTGAACTCGAAGATCTGCGTGAACAAGCAGTCAGTCAATCAAACCGAGGGTGCCCAACACTACATGCACAGCCATTGACACGCACCCATCGACGGCTCGTTCGCATGCTTCTCCACGATCTGCACGGCCTGCACTCATAACAAAACACTGGTCTTTCAGTCTCTCCCCACTCTACAATATAGAATTGTGTCAATCAATGAACGCGTTACGTCTTCTCTCAGGACGCCCGTGGCTCCTTTCTCGTCCACGTCAATGGCTCCGTGCTTGACGTCGTGACTCGTGGCCGTCAAGTTCACGCCCGCAATCTCCAGAGCTTTCGTGTTCACAACTGCGATGTGCCAGCAAGCTCGGTGCAGGATGACGGGGCGGTCCTTAATCACGGCGTCGATGTCGTGGCGACTCGGGTACCGCGCGCTGCTCGAGAGCTCGTCCTGCGCCCAGCCGATGCCGACGACCCACGCCTTGTCCGGGTACCGGGCGTCGTAGCTCCTCAGCCGCGCCTGGAACTCGTCGAACGACGTGCAGCCCGACAGATCGAGCCACTCGGCGCTCTCCCCCAGCATCGACACGTG
>JAIKVE010001860.1:0-10126 GCA_024679115.1 Phytophthora pistaciae
GACTGCCTTCAGCGCCGTCTTGGTCTTCATCGCGCTGGCGCTTTAGTCGCTCTACGGCTAGACGGCTGATTGTCTCGCCTGCGCTTTCGTTCAGAGCATTTGTTTCCTCCTTAATATTTTTCTTGGCTGCCTTGTCCAGCTTGCTGTCCTCTATCTTAGCTAAGAGCTCGTCTAGGAGGACGTCCTTCTCCGTGTGGGCCTCAGTCACACCGGAGAGTCTCGCCGACACATTATTCTTCTTTTGGGCAGCCACTGTAGCAATAGAAGCATTACACTGAATTAGCATTGAAAATTAGTTATGAGTTATAGCAAAAAGAATACAAACCTAGCAGCGCATTCATCCGATTCTGGGCCGTCTTGCCAGAAAGTTCTTTCTCGTAAAGTCCGGTGATGCCACTAACGTCGCCGCGAGGGAATTCCACCTCTCCATGACCTTGCCATGCTCTTGCCGATAGGGTTCGTCGGCCAGAGCTTGCTTGAGCAGTAGCACGTCCTCCTCGTCCGAGAAATTCTTGCGCTTAGTTGGCTCCGTCATAGCCAATTTAGCAATGCGGAGATCGTACCGACAAGCCGTTTGCAAGACTCAAACGGATGGTAGAGGCAGTGTGTGAGGGTGGTGACCTGCAATCCATACATTTCCAAGTTCCACCAGAATTTGATCGTACTTAGTCAGACAATTTGTGTTTTAAACACATTTATGATGGTAAGGGTAGTGAAAGCATGTTCGAAACCTCTCTATTATTACAGTGATAATGTTTGCATATGGCAAGTTCGCATCTGAACTTAATGCACTCATACAGGTAAATGTGAGGATCAAATTCTGATACTTTTGCAAAATGTAGGATTTGCACACTGATAGCACACTGGTCTGTGTGCAAAGGTGCAACGAGCGCGAACTTAGTCGCTGTGAAGGTAAAGTAAGGGTGAGGAACCATTTCGAAACCTATCCAATATAGCGGAAGAGCGCCCTGAACACTATCCGCGCCGGCGATACAGGTTGGTGGTCACCAGTTATCGCATTGCGTTCTTCAAGTACTCAAACGTCACAGCCGAGAATAGCGGACAGATTGGTGGTCACCTAAATAAACACTTGGTTATACTATGGATTTTGGCTCACAGCCCCGCTTTTGTGCAGAAGAGGTTATAGCGCTTAGAAAAGGGTAAATATTTGCCTTTGGACGGTTTGCCTTCGGACGGTTGGTGCTTGTGCACAATGAGTCGCTCGAAATTGTGAATTGGCTCAAAATAATTGCTGGAGAAGTCCCTCTTTTTAACCATGTGCGGTAGGGTTTGGGGCGAGCAATATTATTGGATTAATGACTGGGTGCCCGTTTTCCCCGGTGTAACGAGGGCCTGAAGCTTCATTGCGTGGGCACCCTCGTGGTCATTGTAGGTGGTTTGTTGTCTTTTACTTAGTAAGCAGCGTGGCCGACCCATTCCGTCAATAAATACACACACGCACACACACACACACGTTTTGGCAGAAATCGCAGTCCAGTATGTATCTGCTTTGGTTTTAGCAGGCTTGGCCTTGGTATCGGTACGTACGGTCACCCGTTGAGCTTCCCACTGCTGGCAAAGTCTCAGGACCGCAGACGCAGTTAAAGCTTGTTTTGCAAACCAAGAGCGACATAGCAGCTCTCGGAGCACACGTAAACATCTAAACCACCCTCATCGACGATGTTAGAGCACATGCGGTGCACAGACGATATAGGATGTACACGCTGCCACGTCGATCGCCTCGTTGCCGCTGACGAGGCACTCGGAGAACGCGCAGCAGCCTGGCAGCGTTATCGCCATGTGCTATTGGAAGTGCTGAAGTCGACAAGGGGTAACTCTCTCTCTTGTCGTTCGAATGAGGTCAGAATAAGGTGCGTCTCGACAAAAAACAAATTGCGGACCACTATTACGGACACATTTGTTTAAAAAAAAATGGTTCTGGTATGTCCTAGTGTTGTCCAGACTCAGGCTAACAGCGAAGCTTGTACCCACTCCTTTCCGGTTATTGCATCCACCGTTTTGCTGGACTGAAATTTTCGGTGTTAAAGCCCTCTTACCGTAAGCCCCGCCACAACATTCCGGAACCTTGACACCAAAGTGATAAAACGCTCTAAGACTAGCTGGAACGTGGCAAAGGTGGACGTTGCATTTTCCCTATGTCCACAATGGTTTGACTGCGATTGGGGCTTCTTAATTCGTGCAACCAGTGTCGTGGATGAAATGATCTAATTTATCGCAGCACAAAATCAAATTCATCTTGGCTTCAGACGCCAATGACAGTGTTGTATACCTGTTTCATAACCTGATCATGATGCTCGTCATAAGAAGCAGAACCCAGCTCCTTGTTTAGTCCGATCGCTACCAATGGCGTCCGTTCCATCTGTATCCGCAGATTCTCCGCACTGACTCCTATCGTTGAATCTAGCGGCGACTTCTGCGACTTCTGACTTGGTCACATCATTCTCCACAGGATGCTCGATGCTAACGCGGTCGGGTGTTTCGGACTGCCTGGGCTGGTGCCATCGCGGAGGTTTCCGCCGGTATCACTACTGCCGGTTCTCGCTTTTCCACACGGTTTTGTTGCCCTGCCATCGTACGACCAATATATGGCCTATTTAACGAGGAGTCGAATATTCGTACTTAATAAGATAAATACACATTTTGTATTTATCTTATTAAGTAAGAATATTCATCAACATTACCAGGGTGAATATAGGATGCACCTCTCATCATGCAAATGCGGTAATATAGCATCGTATACAGCACTATATAGATTTGTACGTATGCCATGAAAATACATATACTTGAAATGAATTGATTTTTCATGCCAGATAGTGTACCAAAATCCATTAGTGGGTGCACGAAAATTTCCGCTCACAACTCGGAATCAGATTGTACTAGTACATAGGCGATCAGCCTTTCATCAATTTACATTGAAAAACTAATGTTGATTTTCCGTCACGCTTCAATCTTAATTGTTAAATGTAGACATTATAATATAATGCCCTACAATCAGGACTTAGTAGCAACGATGCTACTCTTGCTCTACTGCGAGTAGTTTGCTAGCACAATAAAGTGAACTAGTGGTTACTGGTGGAAGCCAGCTCGTCGATCATGGTTACTGTAGTAATGTCACTATAGTACTATCGAACTACTGATGACAGCTAAACTTCCTCGATGCGGTCCACGTTGTCGACGATTGCACTGCGCTCGCTCGCATTCTCCATCAGACGAATCTTGTCACGATTGTGTTTCATGGGCACCTGCATCCCTGCGCGAAGGTTATCTGTGCTAGAGCGCCGTGGGCTCATAACAAAGTTCCCCGTTGAGAAGACGTGTTCCTGGAAGGCGTTCGAAGCGCTTCGCCCGAGCCAAGCACTTCGCCCGAGCCACGCGTGCGCAAGCGCGGCAATCGGCGGGTGGCAAACATCTACGTGCTTGCAGAGAACTTGCAGTCGCCATCACACGTTCCTAAGTGACGAACTAGCAGCAGTCGAGTGAAGTCTTCCGCCGTCACTCGATCGTCCGACGCTTGGTGCGCAGCAACTCGCAAACACTGGGACGCGTAATGCAGCCATTTGTGGATCCCTTTGTCAGCTTGGTCATGAAGGCTCGTTGCTGAGCTGTTGTTCGCGGGTGTAGCCATCAGCGGCAAGTCACGGATGACCAGCTCGTCCTCCGCAGGCAACACTGAAGCTAGGTTCGGCGGGGTGCCCGCGTGTGTATTTTGTTGGCCGTCCGATTCGATTACGCGCATCGCACAGAACACTTCTCGCAGGACTAGCTTGCCCTCTTCAACGACTGCGTCGACGTCGGTCGTGTCACCGTCCCCGGTAGCCAGGCGTATGAGGCTGTCAACTGTTAACTTGGTGCGAGCGTCAAGCAGGAGAATGCCGGCCGGCTCCGCTGTCATTGTGGGCAATCACTTCGATACATGGCATTTAATTCGGGTCCAGCAAACCTGCCCTTCCGTTGGGAGTGTGCTGGGGCGAACGGATCGGCGGGTGAGAAACGTCTCGTTCGGTTTCGGGGTGCGTGGAGCATCGAGGTCATAAATCATGAATCCATCACGGTTGAGGCGATCAATTGTGAACTTAACCAGCACCATCATCTACGAAACGACCAAGTTCCCACATTGCAATTCAATGCGCGCAACCTCAGCCAGCGATCTTGTGACAGCTTCTACTTTGACTAGAAGTTGTCTGTCAGCAAAGATGGGCTTGTACAATAACTGCGGGGCTTGTACAATAACGGCGGGCCGTCGTAGCTCTCGCACTGCTGGAAGTAAGCCTTGAACGCAGTGTGGTTGACGATGGTTCGCTGCAATAGCGTTACTGAAGACTCCACGCGCGTATCACAGTCCACCATAGGGCGCAACACGGGAAGTCCATAGTCAGTGAGGGGATGACCTGCTGGGACATATTCCCAGGAACATCCAGTAGCACCGAGTCGAGTTGGCGTTAGGCGCGCTTAGCCCGCTTGGCTTTCTCAGCCTGTCTCATGAATTACCACCATGTGGTCCTTGACATTGGAGGTGTGTCCCCAGCGATGGAGAGCGCTCGCCCATGCTTTTGCCGGTGCATTGGGCTGGCTTGTAGCATCCGTCGCACACAGGATACATATATGCGTGAAAAACTGTTCCGCGTCGTCGTTGATACCGACCGCGTATGGTGTAGCTATTATCTGATCCACTTCCTACACGTTGTCGCGCTTACCGAGATGACGATAGTGGTGCACGTTGAGAGGGATTCCGTACGAACCCACGCAGAGGTAACTTCCAGGCGACAAGGTCTTCACCGATGATTGGCTGCTAGACAGATCCGCTCCTGTTGGAGCAGTGCTCGGAGGACCCTGGCGACCACCCCACGATCTCAAAAGTGACCAATGGACCAGTAGCAGCATCGGTTGCAGCTGGTGGACGCTTTGACTTCCACTTATCAACCAGGATGCTACAAACGTTGTACCGGAAATTAGTAATAGCAACAGCAATATTTTTATCACCGCAGCGCCTGGTTATTAGGGTCGCAGAGATCGTTGGATCACAGGCAGTGGACAGGTTGCTGGCCCGCTTCGGCTCGCACGCGTCGCCTTCGCTTGCTACAAGGGCAGTACTGGGTCCTGGGTTTGCATCCGCGCTGACAAACCCCAGGCTTTGTGCGATGGCCGGACCTACTATTAAGTAGTTCAACAATCTACTTAGGCTTCATGAAATTTGAACTAGAGGATTGGGCTGGTAGCGCCTTTTGCAAACTCAATTGTAGTGCCGAGCCAGCATCGAAGCCGGCTGAAATAGCATAACTAAATGCAAACGCGACTCGCGCACGCGACTTAGCACGCCGCAATTGTGGTGCACCTGTCCCTCCGCATTGCGTTTTGAATATCAAAACTGTCAGACAGCCTACAACAAAGACATGCTAAGTACATGATAGCTAAATACTCATATTCATCACTGTCGCCGGGGTGACATCTGCTGTATCAAAATACATTATTCCCAGAAAAATATTGAGGAGCGTTCTGAAAGAAGTTGACTTGGTGCGGCGCATCTCGAGCCATTAGAACCTCTCCTACGATTATTCTCACTCTTCCGTGTGCTCGGTTGCTGCGGCGGCCCTCACCCTCCGCGGGCTCATCCTCGCTGCCGTGGCACCGAGCGCGCTGTTTATCAGTTCATCAATCTTACGACTAACTTTTGTGTATATTGTATTTCCTAGTGATGCCGTGGTATCGTGCAATGTGGGACGCCACCTGACGATTCGTTAACGCGGGGTACCGCGATCCTGAAGTTATGCCCAGATGCATCGAAGTGTCGAGGGCGAATACCATGCTGGATACCGCGCGGCGTTGATTGAATATGCGGGGTACCGCAATCCCAGATCTATGCTTGATTTGTTGAAGTTTTGAAGGTAGTTGTTCAGACAACCAACGCCTAGCGATTAAGTTACTTTTAGCAAGCAACTAAATTTCGCACACGACCAGGTGCCTTGGCGTGTAGTACGACGACACCACCAGATCTTGATGATAGAGCACGAATAGGCCATTGAAGGTAATTCACCTACGTAAACGTTCGATTAACCTGCAGGCCCATAGATTCTAACATGAGCGATCGGATACCGTTGGTGGATTTTCTTAGCCGAAACCGCCTTCGATCCTGTACAGAATAGATTCTATGGCCATGAACGTAAAAAAATAAGCTATTCTTCACTCAATAGAAAGTCGTAGCTGAGAAACTCTTATATATAATAGCCTGCGCAGGCCTAAAACACCCAAGTGAATGTTGCTTGTGTCGGCTGGGGGTAATATCAAAACCCAATCACCCAATGAAGGTTGCACGAAGACGAGTGGATTAAATTAGATTCTTGCCCGCTCCATATAAAACCCAGTGGGTTTTTCTGAACCGAGGCAGGGTGTAATTTAGTGACGCACTATCGATCTCTGGGAGAGCGTTAAGGGTAACGGCACGGTTTGTAGGGGGCGACTGGTGTGCTGCACGTGTGGCGCCTAAGTCGCTTGGAATACGATTTAGAAGTTCATCTCCTTAAATTAGGCCACAAGTGTCTGTACTAATAGACCGTCATCACTGCGTGTGCTCACCTCAAACAACTTCCTACTATAAATCCAGAGCTTCCCCGTGCTCGCACGGCATTAGTTTGTACTTAGTATTGGTTCAGTACCTATTTTCTGATGACCACGTATTTGAAGCCTCATTAATCCCTATTGGGTTTCTCGTACGTGTACTACAGAGTAGCACTATCAGGATTAACTACTTAGGTAGAGTAATTCCTCTGCGTTTATTGCAAATTTTATTGACGCAAAGCTGTCGGTGACTACATGTATTGTGCCTTTCACTTATTCTGCCGTGATAATTCTGGCATAACTCTAATCCCTTATTGACCTTAATTATGCCCCGAGTTAGCTAATCCCCATGTTAATTCCGGGTCGTCCCTCCGTGACCGAATTAGGAGCGGCGATGGTGAGGCCGAGTTAAGGCGGAATTAGCAGCCTGCGCTAGGCGGAAAAAGAGCGATTGGCGGTTTCCTACCCGCCAATCCATGCCATTTTGCTCGCAAATGCTGATCGCGGGAGTTAGGGGAAGCACTCACAATCTTAGGAAGAATTAAACACTAAATAAGCGTTGCTTGCCCTTTTATGGATCTAATTCCGCCTGAATTAACAGCTCACCCGCCAAAATAGGTGAAAGGCACAATATTACATGTAACGGCCATAATAACGACACTTTCGATGTACAGTAACTCGTTCCCGATTCACATTGCTAGTTACCTTTGGGGATACGCTACGGATACAATTCCTAGGCGTTACCGTGCAGACACACGAAACACATTAGAAATATAATATAATAGTGGTACATGTATTGTGCTTTGCAAACATTTTGTCGTTTTGACTTGGAGCTCTCCTCGATTTATAATAAGTCGAGGTCGATTTAATAAAACGAGGTCAAAGAAAGGGACAGATCGATCTACTTAGGCCGGCTAATAACTCGACCTACGACAATCCAAATCAGGGCTCGAGGTTGATCTCCTGGTGGATTTGAGCATAACGAGGTCGATCTACGGTAAATCGATCCTTTTTGCGTTTTCAAAAGCGCAATTCGAGGTCGATCTAAGTAAATCGAGGTGGTCCATGCTACCGCCTCTGTTTTGTGCCCTGATTTGTGGACCGGCCTTCCTCGATCTAGGCCATAAAACGGGGCGACATTTTATCTGCAAAGCACAATAATAAGTGCGTCATGTTACTGGCGTTTACTTTCCAATCTCTACTCCCATCGTCTGTGCAACTGTATCTATTCCCGAGTTTCGACATTCTTGTTGACCAAGTCTGTATGTATGTATTGCCGATTTCTGCCATTGCCGTTCATTTTCAGATCGGCCAGCTGGAGCTCACTCAACAGCATTTCCTGTCGTCCCTTGTCATCATGCGTCTGAGCGTCTTCCTCGTGTTCTTCCTGGCTACCTTTGCTGTGAGCTGCAACGCTTTGGAAAGCGCCGACAAAGCCAACACCGCTCGCCACTTGAAGGGGGCCCAGACGGATGATCGGACCGCTGAGGACGAAGAGAGATCGCCAGAGGATATCAAGGCTATGGAAAAAATTATCGAGGGCATCAATGCTGCCAGCTTGGGAGCTCGTGAGAAGATTTCTACCACCGCTGTTGCAGCCGCTGCCACCGCCGCCAAGCAGCAAAAAGCGCTCGAGACCATGAAGAGCTTGAAGAATATTGAAGCTAAGACTACTACCGTTACGAAAGATTGGAAGAGGCTCACCAGCACTATCGACGTTGGAGCGCCCCTAAAGAAGCTGGATACCAGTAACCCCCAGTGGAAGGATGCGCTCGTGAAGGCAAAGCAAACCTCCAAGCTCGGTGTTACCGAGGCTCAGGCTGCCAAACTCACGGAGGCTGCAGCCAAGCAAGTGGTCAACAACCCTTCGAAGTGGCGTTACGTCAGGATGTTCCTCGAGGTTTCGGTTGGGATCGCGTTTACGGCACTCATTCTAGTGGGAATTAACTCGATGATTTCTACATAGACGACAGAGTACTGACGCTGCTTTGGACGCGAAGAGCAAGACGGCAACTTGGCCTCGTGGTTTGTTGGCCAACTTATGATAAACTCTCAATCTTATAGTTCTACTGTTTGTGTTCTTTTTGAAAAAGCTTCTAAAAAAGATTTTTTGTTCTCGGAAAAAACTCTTACGGTTCAAGTCTTCCATGTTGTAGGTTTTGCAGCGGGGTCACCGCTATTGCTCTAATTAGTTGCACTTCACAATTGGATGCTGCCTCGCTCTGCGAACCTGTGCTCGTCCATTATCGGTGTTAGATATGATGGAGATCCCGAAGACGAAGAAGCGAGCCAGACATCACCACTACGGATTAGTAGGTTCGCAAAAAAGTGTTTTACGAATAAATTTTGCAATCAAAACAAAATTTAATGTCCGGGAAATATATTTTGATCAACTTCAAACGCGACAGCAATAACAGGTTCCGATCTAAGACTCTTATTCCGATCAAGATTGTCCGTCCGCGTAGCTTCGAAAGCAACTTCAATGTTGCGTCGTCTACGAAATCATCGAGTTGATTCCAGCGAGAATGAGTGCCGTAAGCGCGACACCAAACGAAATCTCGAGGAACTTCTTGACGTAACGCCACTTTGAGGGGTTCTTGGCCACTTCTTTGGCAGCAGCCTCCGTGATCTTGACAGCCTGAGATTCAGTAATCTTGACCTGGTTGGTCACCTTTAACTTAGTAAACACAGCCCTCCACTCGTGGTCAGCGGTATCCAGTCCCTTCTGGAAGCGAGCGGTACCATCGACAGCGTTGGCGAGCTTCTTCCATTTTTTCGCACCGGTAGTAGTCTGAGTTCCAACACTCTTGAGGCTCTTCGCCGTTTCGAGCGCTTTTTGCTGCATGGCGGCGGTGGCGACGGCGGCAGCACCGCTGGTAGAAGCCTTCGCACCACCATTGCCATTTATGTGGGTAACAATAGTTTTGACATCGATCGCTCTCTCCTCGTTCTCCGCGGCCAGACCATCCGATTGGACCCCCTTCAGGCTGCGAGCGGCGTTGGTTTTTCCAGCGCTCACTTGGATGATGCAGCTCGCAGTAAAGGTTACCATGAAGAGCACGAGGAAAACGCCGAGGCGCATGATGACAGGTAATGCTGTTGAGTTGATGTTTCGGAGCAATCTGAAAATGAAGAGTGGTGTCTGTGTGTGGGAAAGTCAGCAATGATACAGAGACTTATTCTCCGGTATGGGGGGTAGGGATGGAGGAGTCAACAAGTTCCGTTTCGTGCGCTCGTCTCTTTTTAATGTTGTTGTGGATTTACGGGGCGTACCTGTACATTTGACAGCTAGTACCGGGTTAAGCTACTCGGTAGTACTAGTAACTAAGTGACAATACACATCTTCAAGAAAAATGGCTAGCTCCGGAAGAATCACGTTTTGTAAGTGTGTCTAGCAATGCGAATTACCGGTATGGAAATTTGCTGCGAAGGATCCGAAGGATGGTAAAACGCTTCATTTCACACGCCTATAGTAACAAACTCAACCATCACTACACCTTTGCCCAGACTTAGTTGTCTAATCCGCATCCAAAGTTGTCAGCTTTTATTTTGG
>JAIKVE010001861.1:0-10121 GCA_024679115.1 Phytophthora pistaciae
GGCAGAAGAAGAGCGAGGAGCTGGCGCGCCGCCGCACGGCCGCGCGCGTGGGGCGCGACGTGAAGAAGTTCTGGACCAAGATCGACAAGATCATCGCGTTCAAGGTCAAGCTGCAGGCGGACGAGCTGAGGCAGCGGCACATGCAGAAGCACCTGACGCAACTGGTGGCGCAGACGGAGAAGTACGCGACCGCGCTGGCCGCCAGTTTCCAGGAGGCCCAGGGGGAGACGACACAGGAGAAGGAGCAGCAGGAGGAGAAGAAAGAGGAGAAACCAGAGACACAAGAAGAAGACGAAGAGGAAGATGGAGATTTTGAGATGCTGGAGGAGGAGCAGGACGACGAGACCACGATCGAGGAGGAAGAGAGGAGAAGCGGGCCGGTGTCGAGGCGGCAAGTTGAAGAGGAGGTGGCGAGGCTGCAGCAGGAAGCTGAGATGTCCATTGATGAATTGAGAGCGAGGTACGCTGCCATGGAGGAGGAAAGTGGAGCAGATGGAGACGCCGTGGAGAACAACAGCAGCGAGGACGACGATTTTGAGCTGGTAGACGAGGAGGAGGACGATGAGACCACGATTGCCGCCGAGGAACGACGCAGCGGGTCGGTATCCAGGAGTCAGGCTGCTGCTGAGGTCGCGGAACTGCAGGATGAAGCGGAGTTGTCCATTGAGGAGCTGCGCGCTCGCTACGCACACGCGTTGGAGGGTGAGGAGGAGGCGGGAGATGACGCCCCCGAATCTGACCAAGATGTTGAAATGGCGGCGGATGAAGAGGAAGAAGTGGGTGGTGACACAGGAGACGGTGATTTTGTGCCGACACGACGTGAAGAAGAGGACCCAGCTGATGATGAAACTACTATCGAGGAGGAAGAACGGTTAAATGTTGGTGCTTCGCCATCCCAAACTGCAGAAGAATTGAGGATGCTGCAAGAAGAGGGTGAAATGTCGATCGAGCAGCTTCGAGCCCGATACGCCGCAATGTCAGGTGATGAAGAAGACGGTGGTCACGACGATCGATCGGTAGATGGACGCGATGCTGTAGAGACAACTAGAGAGCAGGACCGTCCTGAAGATGACGACGCTAAGGCAGAAGTGGTGGAACCCTCCGTATCGACAACAGCAGATACCTCGCCAGCACGAAAAAGCGGATACAAGCGGCCTTACATATTGACGTCGCGGTTGGATCTGCGGGAGTATCAGGAAGCGGGTGTAAATTGGCTCATCAGCATGTGCGAAAGGCGTATTAACGGCATTCTCGCAGACGAGATGGGTCTCGGCAAGACTATTCAGACTATCTATCTCCTGGCACATCTGGCATGTGCTCAAGGACTATGGGGTCCTCACCTTATAGTGGTTCCTACAAGCTGTCTAGTTAACTGGGAGATGGAGTTTAAGCGGTGGTGCCCAGCTTTCAAGGTTCTTACGTATTTTGGATCGGCGAAGCGTCGGAAGGAACTTCGTCAGGGTTGGTCGAAGCAGAATGCGTTCCAGGTGTGCATTACAAGCTACCAGCTCGTTGTGCAGGATGCGCACTGCTTCAAGCGCAAGAAGTGGTATTACCTGATTTTGGACGAAGCACACAACATCAAGAACTGGAAGAGTTTGCGGTGGCAAACATTGCTGACATTTAGCTCGCAGCGTCGCCTTTTACTCACAGGAACTCCGCTGCAGAACAACTTGCTGGAACTGTGGGCTCTCATGCACTTCCTCATGCCACACGTGTTCGCATCCCGAAAGGAGTTCAGCTACTGGTTCCAGAACCCTCTAGCACTCATGGTCGAAAATGGCACTGATCCAGCTCAACAGGGAGATAATGGCGTTGAAGGTGGCAAGGACTTGGTGACGCAGCTACATGGTATTATTCGCCCGTTTGTGTTGCGGCGGTTGAAGAAAGACGTGGCGAAGCAACTGCCAGGCAAGTTCGAACACGTGATCAGTTGTCAGTTGTCGAAGCGGCAGCGATTCCTGTACGAGGATTTCATTTCGCGTAGCAGCACTCGTCGCGCAATGTTTGGTCGTGGAAAAGGTCGCGGGGCCAACTTTATGAGCATGATGAACGTCCTCATGCAGCTGCGGAAGGTCTGTAACCATCCGGATCTGTTTGAGCCGCGGCCAATCGCGTCTCCGTTGGATATGCCCAGTATTCACGTGCACGTGCCTTCACGTTGCGGATATTTAGATGACGAGATTGTGAACGAGCGTCCACGCGTGGCACTTTGGACGGGCAATAACTTGCCAGGCTTGGAGTTGTTGCGCAGCGAGAGGTACGCTTCAAAGCGACGGAGAGAGCTGTTTTTCTACGATGTGAGTGCACCACTGCCGAGTGATACCGTTGCAATGGTGCCGCCGGCGTACGAGGGAAAGAAAGATCTAGTGCGGAGAATCATGATACTGGCAGCGAAGCGTCGGAAGTACTGGGAGGACAAACGCTCCAGTGTCGCACAACTTCAGAACATCCAGGCCGGGCTGTACTTGGACGAACCTGTGTTTGGAGATGCTCTTATCCGAGCTTGTACGATGCCAACGTTCATTTCACCAGCGATGGAGGTACATATGCATCGCGCTAGACCCTTTCTCGGTAACCGTGAGCCCACACAAGCCCTTCAGGCTATAGTGCGTGATCCTGAGGAGAGGCTCGCGTCGTTACAAGCGGCGGTGAACAAGTCGGTATGCTACGTACCGAAAGCTCGCGCCCGACCTGCTCGTGTTATCTACGGAGGCGGCGGCTTCGTCTACGACGATAACTTTGTTCTTTCACGCAGAAATCGGGCAGAGGAGCTCGAGTTAAATCACGCGCGCCCGGTGGCCACTCGCATTTTGGATCCATACCATGACTCCTTTAAGCGCACGCAATTGTTCTTCCCAGACAAGGCGTTGGTGCAGTTCGACTGCGGTAAACTTCAGCAGCTGGCCGTGCTTCTGCGCACGCTGAAGCGTGGTGGTCACCGCTGCCTCATCTTCACCCAGATGAGCTCGATGCTGAATATCCTCGAAGTGTTTTTGAACTTGCATGGGCACACGTATTTCCGATTGGATGGCGCGACCAAGGTGGACAAACGACAGATGCTCATGGAGCGCTTCAATCGCGACGAGAAAATATTCTGCTTTATCCTAAGTACGCGAAGCGGAGGTTTAGGCATCAACCTCACAGGTGCAGATGCTGTGATCTTTTACGACTCGGACTGGAATCCAGCGATGGATGCGCAGGCACAAGACCGTGCTCACCGCATCGGGCAGACGCGTGATGTTCATATTTACCGACTTGTGAGCGAACACACTGTGGAGGAGAACATTCTTCGCAAGGCGCAGCAGAAACGACATTTGGATTTCCTCGTGATGTCGGAGGGGCAGTTTACGACGGATTTCTTCTCCAAAGCCAGCTTGCGTGAGCTTATGATCGGTAGTACAGGCGAAGAACCCGACGTCATTGAATCCGAGTCTGAAGATGAAGGAACCGACGAAGATATGGATGATGACAACGAGGTGTCACTAGATACCGTGGAGCACGCCATGGCGCAGCTGGAGGACGAGGAGGATGTCATGGCAATGAAGGGAGCACGGGCAGAGTTTCTTCAGGAGCAGAACGAATTCGATGAAGATGGAGGTGGTGCTAGTACCGTCGCTTCCCCAGTGTCTAAGGCGCGACTTTCTCACCCAACAGACGCCGTGTCTTCGAGACCATCAACGCCGTCCTCAGTATCACCCAGCATTCCCGCGAGTGAAAAGGGCGATGAAGAGTACGATGAGTTCGGAAACGACGAAACAGCGGAAGATGATAATGCTGTAGAGACCGATGCACCGGTAAGAAGGAGGAGCCGGAGTAGGCGTGACTTGGGAACCCCCGATGCGTCGGAACACGATGAGAGTATGGATGACGACGATGATCATGAAGATGATGATGACACCAGCAGAGCCAAATCAAATCGAAAACGACAACGGCATAGCTCGAAGGAGAAACGGAAGCCTACGAAGCGCCGTAAACTATCAGAATCCCAAGATCAGCATGGTGAAAAGGTTCGCGAGAAAGCGCGTGATGCTGCTGAGGAACAAAAGCTGCAGGCCTGGAAGGCTTCGGTGTCGTCGTTGCAAGGGTTTGAGGACTCGCTGAATCCAGTGGACCGCTACGCTCTCCATTTCCGTGAAGACATTGATCCTCTGTATGCTTACACCCCGGCGCAGCAAGCGGAGGCACTAGCTGGAATCGATTCAAACCCCTCTGCCCCAACGCTGTTGGAGGATATAGAACAAACTGAGGCGGAGAAGCGAGAGGAAGAAGCTCGCCTTATTGCTGAAGGTGAACTCGTGGTTGGCCAATTGGATGAAGATGACGAAACCAGTGCCGACCAAATAACAGAGCGTTACACGGAGCTGTATCGTCGTGAGCGGGCACATGTCCTCTTTGAGCAGCGCAAGCGTCGTCTGACCGGAGCAGCTTGGACCCTCATGAAATGTGTAAACACCGGCCAGCCGTTCTATTTCAACACTGACACTCGTGAAGCAACGTGGGAATGCCCCCCGGTTTGGGTTGCTAACGAGCAGTTCAAGAGCGCTCAGGAGCGAGGGTATGAAGGTTTACCACCGCCTGCGTTGCATCGTGTGCTGGCAATGCTAGCCCCATTTCCGGAACGTCATCGGGCGCAGATGGTTTGTCGGAGTTGGCACGCTGCTGCACAACACCAGTCGTTGTTTGTTAAAGTATGCGCGAGCGACTTCGAGCCTGGATGTCCTGAATCACTGGCGAAGGTTCTGGCGAAGGTTGCACCCGGTGATACGGTTCTTTTTGGTGCTGGAGTGTACCAGCTCGAGGATACCCTCGAAATCTCGAAATCCTTGCGATTATTGGCGACGCCTGACTCTTATGTGGAGCTGCAAATGCGTTCCTGTCGTGCACAACTGCGTTGGAGCGCTCGTGGTGGCGTAATTTGCGGTTTTCACTTCTCGCGTACCAGTAGTGCTCCTGATTCGGCTGCGCTGGAGATTACGCCTAGCTCGGATGCCACTGAAAAAGCACCGGCGGTCAAAGAAAGTAGGCGCGCGTTGCGGAAGAAAGACAAGAAGCTGGCGAACTGGCAGCATTTGCTGAGCGTAGTAGGCGATGGACAACTGCGTGTGGAATACTGTGAGTTTGACGGCAATGGTCTGGGCAATGCCTGCGTGTGTGTATGGGGTCGCAGTGAGAAGAAGAAGAAAAAGAAAAAGAAGAAGCGGAGAGACTCTTCAAATGCAAGTACCCCCCAGGTTGCCACTCCAGTGGCCTCTGCAGCCGGAACACCGCGAGCAACTCCTACACCAGCAGCGACGTCAGCTGCTGTTACCACTCCTATTGCTACGCCGAAGACTGCTGCCGCGGCAGTTGCAGCCCCATCGAGTGTTACCCCGCGGGTTACCACACCAGTGACTACGACGCCGCGCGTTACTCCATCCGTGGCAGCTGCACCAGCCACTGCACTACCTAGCGGTTCCACGCCAGTGACGGCTACAGCGCAAGCCCAGACACCAGCTGCTGGAGCCCCTCCGGTGACTGCACCGCTGAAGGCCACCCCTCTCGCAACTACTGCGGCAGTGACAACTACACCTCGCGTTACCACACCTGCGGCTTCTACGATAGGGACTACGACGCCTCGAGTTGCTACACCAGGGACTGTGGGGGTACCAGTGACTACTACACCGCGAACTTTGACACCGGGAGCTGCACCGACGGCTTCTACACCGCGGGTTACAGCAGAGGCGGTTGCTGCGAAAACGTCGTCGTCTACAATCCCAGCAGCGGACACGTTGTTGGTGCTTCAGAACTGTCGAATTCGAGGCGCCGGAAGTTCAGGCGTGCTTCTAATGCGTGGTTCATTGGTGATGTTTATGAACACAGTCGAGGGCAATGCGCACTCGGGTGTTACGGTCCTGGGCGGACAAGCGCTTCTGCGCCGAAACAAGATCCAACGGAATGCGCGGTTTGGCTTGCGGCTGCTTTATCATGCGGGCAACGTGATTGTGGAAGACAACGTGGTCTTTGGCAACGCATGCGGGAACTTGGATGTGGATAACTCGGGCCGACGCTTCGTCGTTCGCTTGAATGACATGGACAAGGGCAAAAAGTCGTCGGAGAAGCTGCCGCACTCGCATGGCAAGCTGCGCTTGAAGACATACCGTGTTTTGGAGAAAGAGATCCCTCGTGCCCAGCAGCCCAGCGCCCCAAAACCCGTCACTGCCAGTGCTGCGAGCGAGTATTGGAAACGGCAGCTACTGGGAGCAAGCGGAGCAGCCTCAGCTTCAGCAGTTGCAGCGACAGCAGCTTCTACTACTGCCTCGGCTAGACCCGTCATCACGGCCAGCACTATCATGGCTGCCGGAATTCCTATGGGCTTCATGCGGCCTGTAGTTTTCCCGCAAGGGACTAATCCGATGCGCGTGTCCCACCTACCGTTGGCATTTGCGTCGGTAGGAGCGAAGCCAACGATTCCGACCGTGACATTGAACCGGTCTACGACAACTGCGCAACCATCCACAACGGCAGCAAGTCTACAGCGTACTGTGAGTGCGCCAGGTGCTGCAACGAGCGTAGCTGCGAAAACCGGAACTTTACCAACCCCGTCAAGTGCGACTACGAGACCTGGAGCTTTGCCAACGTCTTTAACGGCAACTGGGAGACCTGGAGCCTTACCTACTCCGACAAGTGCGTCTGCGAAACCCGGGACTATGCCTACTCCGACAAGTGCGGCTGCGAGACCTGGAGTTTTACCGACGCCTTCAACGGCAGCTGTGAGACCGGGGTCTTTGCCTACTCCGACAAGTGCGGCTGCGAGGCCTGGAGCCTTACCTCTGCCAGCTCATTCGACTGCTGCAACCACGACGACCACGGCTTCCGTAATGGAGCCTCCAAAGAAGCGCCGGAAACGCCGACCTAAGACACAGCAACTTGTTGTGGGCGGGCGCGAGATCGTACTCCGCGATAGCTGTGAGAAGCCCACGGAGAAGGTAGTGAAGCCACGCCGCCCCAAGGATCAGCAGCCGCAGACGCCATCGATCGCGTCTTCTTTATTGCAGCAGATGACGTCGCCCTCCGCGCTCCAATTGAAATTTGCTCCTGGCTCAACGGCTGCAGCAGTGGCAGCAGCTATGAGCGCGATGATGGCAAACACGGCAAAAATGCAAGCGAGCGTTTCGTCCTCCACGTCGCAAGTGCAGACTGTGACCTCAGTGGCCATGGCTCCACAGACCGCCACATCGAAGCCTGCCGGGCCAGTGACATCGTCGGTGGTAGGAGCCGTTTCAGCCGCGACTACGAGTTCTGCCGCTGTACAACCGGCAGTAGCTACGACGCCGTCGTCGACGCAAGCAGCCGTTCTGCCGGTGAAAGTCGCAGTGCCGAAGCCAGTGGTCACTACGTCGTCTACGCCGACTGAAGTTACTCAAGCTGCGCCGGCAAAACCAGCAGCTCCAGCGCAAGCTAGCACGGCTGCAACAACTACGAAGGAGGTGAAACCGGAGGCTGCTCCATCTACAGAGCCGCCAAAAGAATCCGCTAAGCCAGGGGAAAAGCGGAAATTAGAGACGACGGACGTTGAAGCCAAGCCAACTGTGCAGGAGAAGGAGAGTGCTGGCGCTGTGAACGGACTGGCAGCGAAGAAGTGAGCAAGACCGACCAGGTGCAAGTTGGAATTTGATGATAGACAAGGGCACTAGGAAGATGCAACTTATTTAAATATACTAACCTTGTGTTGGGGGCCCGTACTCGCGCGGCATTCCTAGCTGCTTTGATTACAGCGTCAGCTATTGTAGCAGACCCACAAGCTTGCAATGGTTCCCAGGCCCAACACACACATTGGACTTGCATAGCGTCTCTGGACAGCGAAGCCAGCAGCGACTACGTCATCCTCTACTCAAGCAGCAGGCTTTCGCGTCCCGGTCGCTCAATCCAACGCAGCGGAGTTCAGTACGTAGCTTCTGTGCTGGCAATGCCTGCGGTGGTGAGGTTGGAGATGCGCAAACGAGCTCAAAGGGACTGCAGATGCCGACGCTGTACCAATAACTGTTCCTGACAGCAACGGGGGGCTGGAGGCTGTCAGCCGGCTGACACCAAAGATATGATCGATCTTCTTCGGCGTCGTGGGTAGCAGCTTCTGGTGGCCTTGCCAGTGCACGCACGACGCGCTCTAGTCGCAGGCGGCCTTGTCGTTTGGCTTGCAGCCGCCGCACACATGACCTTAGCTTGTGGCGCGAAGGACGAAGCTGCTTGCATTTTGCTGTGCCTGCCCTCCTCGCTGCTGCTGTAGATCCAGGAGTCATCGTCAATACGAGCGAAAGGGGACGTCATCTGCTGCAACAAAGATCAGTGCTATCTGCGGCTCCTTCTCCTTGGGATGTCGGGACCAGCTGCCTTCTCCGTGAACTTCTCGCGCACGCATACCCACCAGCGATACTGTAACAAGTTGCATCTTAGGTCGGCGTTTTCGGAGAGCCTTTGGAGGCTTCACGAACCGGTAAAGCTCTGGATCGCTGCTACAGCTACAGCTACTACAGTCAGAAGTATGCGCGCAGGGGGGGGCAGAGTATGGGCCGGCAGTCGAGGTCATGGCATTTACACGCCAAACGGCAGGGTGCCTTGCATCAAGCGAAGCGCCTTCCCATGTGTGCGCTTGTTGTTCTTGGGACTGCTACAGCAGGACAAATAGCGTTAAAAATATCAAATCAAAGTGCAGCCAGTGGACCTATCCAGTGAACCAATCATTTGCGTATACCATCGTACGGCACTAACTTCTTGAATACAATGACATCGCTCGCTCGACACCCACTCGCGGTCGCAGGATACGAGAAATTCACATATCGAGTATCCAGCAAGAAAGTGGTCACGCTATTACTCATTAGAGAGACTTCCTTCCCCGTAAGCTGGGCTCGGGTCGCATGGGTGGATAGCTAGCGGTGTTGCGAGTGGGATCCGGCCGGTCGTTTGTCGTGTGGAGGGGGGAGTCATGTGGCAACATAAATTTCGTCCGTTGCGACCCCTCAGGCGGCTGCGGATGGGCATGAGCTTTTTGTCAACCCTGAGGCCTGTGTGACCATGATGACAACATGTACGCGTACTCCGGGCAGGCCTAGGTCGTGCGGCATGGTGTGGTTCTGGGCATATGGAAATGAGCCACTTGTTCGATTTGAACGAGGACGCGGTGAGGGGCGCGCTTCCCAGTGGCAACAACGACGGAGAGCCGCCGAACGCAATAGATGGTGTGCGTAGTGTGCGCCACATCAGCATATGAAAGTGTGATCGATGAGGAGCTTGTTTTCGACTACGGCTACACAAAATCGTCCACCCAGACAGGCATTAGCGCCACGCATCGACGATTTACCAATTCAGATACAGACGTGCCGGTAGTCACCCCGGGTGACTCACCCGCATGTGATATGCCACGTTATTCTAGGGTATATATGGTAGTACCGAGCACGAGCACGTTGCACAGAGGAAGTGCTTACGGATATTACTATCCGGGTGAACAGCAGGTCACCCGTTCCATACCGCAATGAAAACGGTTTTGCTGCAAACGAGTGGGTTCTATGCCTGGTTGTATTTCGTTGGTATTACAGTTGGGACAAAAACATATAACGGATCCATGACAAGGGCTATGAATATTTCGAAGTAACTTTTAAACCTTGGAAACGTTTGTAAACATTTTAACCACCTGGTAAACCTGAAAGAGTTCGACGTGGCCCACATAAAAATCAAACTCGCCCGTAGTGCTGCCACAGCGCTGAATCCGCTAAAGCGGATCACTGCAGCACGAACGAGCACCGTCACGTGCCCAAGTAACTGGAGATCTTCCTGCAACAGGCCCATCTTCCAGGTGGCCTGAACACATAACGTATTCCAGCTGTGTTGAGCCTTCTAGATTTCCAACTCCTACGCGTTCTCCATGGACCGCGTGAAGACAGCCGGCGACGGAGGTTCGGCGCTATCCTTGACTCGAATTGAAGGATAATGGGCGGATATCGGGCGTATGGTCCACGCCCCAGAGCATGCGAGGCTGCGTGTTGGCGCTGCAGCAGGACATAAGGAAGCACAAGATCGTGGAGCTCAGACAGACCAGCGGTATCGATGAGAACTGGACCAAGCTGCCCGACATGGTGTAAGCGAAG
>JAIKVE010001862.1:0-10120 GCA_024679115.1 Phytophthora pistaciae
CAAGGGTCTCAAAGAATAAGTGGTGGCTGTATATTTTGTGACGTTTAGCTCGGCATTGTATTTTTGTGTGTTGGTTATACTAGATTGTGGATCTGACTGTGGTCCCTTCAATCCGGTCTGACCTTCTATGTGTGTTGGTTATACTAGATTGTGGATCTGACTGTGGTCCCTTCAATCCGGTCTGACCTTCTGTTCATTCAGTGTGGTTTGTTCCAGAAACACACCCAGCAGTCTCGATCCTGTATTTTCAACAACTCATTCGGTGAAGTCCGGTCCGCCAAAGGTAAACGATACCTATAGGGGTTGACACAAGGACACACGCCAAGTCCAAGCGATCCTCACGGCCCCCGGGTTCACATCCTGTGTCCCGTGGACTACTGGATTGCAACGGATATCTCTGGTACTCCGAACCGATTCGGTCCGGCATAGTGCGCTATCCACCTGGACGATAAAGGTGTTCACCCGCCTCGCCTCACATAATGCAGCATAGGTTTGAAGGCTTAACTGCCTGTATCCAGTTTAAGCGATTTTTTAATTGAAATTTGTATTGGTGCCCTTTCCCCCGCAACATGGGCATACAAACTTTAAGATAAGGTGTTGTTGATTTTATGTACGTGCCTTTTTATATACACGTCGACAAAGACAAGTGTTTGTCAAAATTTGGATTATTCTCTATGGTGCGTATTGTATTCTGTATACGAGGTTTTGTGAACCACTTCACCCAACGACTGGCCAGCAGGCGCTCGCCCCTCCCGCCTTTTCCAAATCAGGCTCATTCGGCAATTGACGCGCGGAGGGCTCAAGTCAACTGCAGCCAAGATGGTGAAACCGCGAGTCAAGATTATGCGGGACAGCGAGGTGACGGCGCGTGACCTGTCCTTCAAGTCGGTCTGGCGTGAGCTGAAGGCTGAAGGCTGGACGCGCAAACTGCCCCCCAGGCGCAGCCTTGATGATCGCTATTTCTACGTCCGGCCAAGCTGCGAGTTGAGCGGAAAGGAAGGCGTGGACCTCTTTCGAGGGGAAGAAGCAGTACTGGAATACTACGCAAACGGTATGTCCATTTGGTTTATGCTGTTGAGCCTACACTAACGTTCTTTGATGGTTGTACGCAGTACTGCGGAAGAGCGCACGTGTCCCCGTTCCTGCTGCGCGTGGAGCACCCGGAGACGCCCAACTTGCTGCTGCTGCCGAAGTCGTGCGGCAGACGTGCGGCGCTGAGATCGTAGCTGCTGTAGCCCGCGAATACGCTGCCGCTGCTCGGGCCCGTGCTGTTGCTACAGCGGAGGCTACGCCTCGATCTCCAGTTGCTGCTGTGAGCGCCGACACGGCTGCCAACACCAGTGAAGACGTACCTGTTCCGGTTCAAGATGTTCCAGCTGCCGCTCAAGTTGATCACGCCGCTGGAGCTTCTCGACAACCTGTCGCGCAAGATGCTGCTGGTCCCGGTGAGCCAGCGGCACGGGAGTCGACGCCATCGGCCACTTCGGAGACGCCATCAACCTCTGTACATCGCGGAGCACCCGGAGAGCGGCCTGCTCGGCGATCGGCGAGACGTGCGCTTGACGCGACGTCGGACGTGTTGACAAGGACACCACCGCGGGGTCGCCGCACCACCGCGACGGATCTCGTCGCGACGTCTCCTCACTGCGCAGACAGCAACGTCGAAACGGCTTCCCCCGCTGAGTCAAGTGATGCAGACAATGGTATGTTGCATCTTCTGCTGAATGTTACACTAAATATTACGCTGAATACGAAGCTGCATGTTATGCTGTATCATATCGTGCATTCTATCTTGAATACTAACGTGTGGTTTTGTGAATTGTTGTAGACGACGATGGCGACGAGGCTGAAGTCACTGCACGGGGGACGGAGCTGTTGGCAGACAACAACGACAACCTGAATAGCATCGAAACGATCGCAATGGATCAGTATGGAGCTATCGAATCCGGCGACGAGGCCGAGAAAGACGACGTTGAAACTGGCGAGTACGAGACCGACGAAGACGTGGAGGCCCATTGCTTACCTGGAGATGTTGCTGATGATCCGGAAGAGCCCGAGACCGAGATTGCCGCCGAAGTTATTTTCGCGGAGAATTGCCTGGAGAGCTTTGGTGGAGAGGGCCAAGTGCTTGCAGGGAACTTGAAGAACCCTGTGCTGCGTAGCATGACAGCTACCGGATGGGAGGACGTGGTCGAACCTGACATCCACCAGCACCTGATGGCTCCGTATGGGCCTGTCGACGACGCTGGCAGCTATGCGGGCTTACGGCAAGGTTATTCCGGCCCGACGGCTGAGGCGCTTCGACATGGCGACTCGCCTGTGGCACTATGCTTCTACTTCCTACCGGTGGTGCTGTGGCAGCATATTGCTGCGTGTTCGAACGAATACCACCGCGAGATGCTACCACGCCAAATTGACGAAGCATACCAGCGCTACCGGAAGAAGCAGCGGCGCAAATCCTGACCTACCTCGCAAGACGCGCCGCGACATCCAGCATGACATGGAAACGATGAAGCTGAGCATGCCCCACGAGCTCTGTCGATTCATCGGCCTGTTGGTTGCGAGAAACATTGCGCCAAATCGTGAGAAGTTGGCCAACCACTGGAAGACGACTGATGTTGGAGCAATCTCTCGTGGCAGCTTTGGCTCGGGGCTTTCCCCAACGGTCATCATCCGTCTGCTGACTCGACTGAATCCGCCATTCTGATTGGCTGAGAAGGAACCCGGACCCGGCTGCACACCGTGCGACAAGTTCTGAGCTGGAATTCGGCTGTGTTCCGCGGAGCGAAGTGCGCTCAAGCCTAGGATGGGCCCTTCGGGCCTGGAAGACTGCGTTCAGATGAGAAACCCTGAACGCACTCGATCCGTCCAGGCCGCCCCAGTCCTTAAGCGGGTTGACACATTGAGGCCGTCGAAAACGCCTGCACGAACGTATCGTGCATGGTGTCACGCTCGCCTAGGCCCTGAACGCACATAAAATTCGTGTACCCGAAGCTCAGCCACCCCAGTGAAGTCAAGTCCATGGTGTCCAGACCGCTGGCCACCCGGAAGAAGCCTCGCCAAGTTCCCCACGACCGAATGAAGAGTCGACCTACCCTTGGCCGCAAGGCCTTGAGTATGGTTTCGGCCTTGGAAGCAAGTCGTCCTTGGTTGCAGACTTTGGACGCACTGCGTTCAGGCCTGGTGACTCTGAAACCCGGTTTCATGGATGCGGGTTCAAGGAAGACCTTGGTCGCATGCGGTCAAGGTTCCCCAAGAGCCAGTCATGCACAAAGACACGGGCACATTGAAGCTGGGCAAGAATCCAGTGGAAAGTGTCTACGTCAACAGGCCCAGCATACTCAAGTCAATATATTCGCCAGACGCGTGGCGAAGAACACAGAAGAACACAGAAGAACGCTACAAACAGATACCTTTACCCAAAAGCTTAGCGATAGTCTAGCAGATAACGTGGTCGGTTAAGTACGAGTTGGACGAGTGGCTGAACCGTGGGTTTCCGAACCGAGCCAGCACGCAATCTCGATCATTCGGCGATTGGCCCGCCAGAGCTCAGAGCTCCAACGACCAACACAAGAAGCCAAGAACACCGACAGAGCTCAGAGCTCCACGAAGACGCAGCCAGGCCGCCCGTGAAGAATTTTTTTTTCTTGTCTTCACGAGACTTGATTAGCGGCTCAAGTAGAAGTCCTTCTAGGACGGGTTTTCCCCCTTTCATAAGGTTTTATCCCGTGGTAGGACTTAGAGTTATGAACTCCAGCGAGCCTAACTCTCCAAGCTAATCAAGTCTACTTGCCCCATGAAGAGATGATCGAAGGAGGAAAAATCAGAGAGTTCGTTTTACCCCCTACTGCGTAAGTCGTCGAGGGATCGGGTCCAGTGCGGAGCTCCCCACACACATTCAAGTCCATATACCTGAGGATCAGTCTGCTCCGGCTGCTGAAGTGATCCACGTATTCCATATCCCAGTTGGGCCCATTGCGTTGAGGTAAGGGTGGTGTCCCATTTCATGTTAACAAGGACATCTCGGGTGGTTTGGTAGTAGTCGCCCCCGGGAGTAGTCGTTGACTGCGTTTAGGATCGGATTGTGTTTGGTATGTATATTTCCCTCATCAGAGGGTGGTGCGCGTGTGAAAGTGCGTTCAAGGTTGACCAGTACCTTGATCGCAGATTAGTTGACTGGTGTACGACCCACCGCCCAAGGGTCTTAAAGAATAAGTGGCGACTGTGTGTTTGTGTATAACTCTGCATTTGTATTGGTTATGTGAAAGTGGTGTGTATTTCTGGTGTTCTAACTTGTGGTAGTAACCCTGATCCTTCACTCACGTTTTCGAGCTCAAGCCGTTTGGAGAAGTGCGTTCAGACAAGTGAATGTTACGGTCGACGAACTCAGGGATTTCAACCCCACAGACAACTCACCTGGTGACCGATCCAGGCTCCCCGAAGTCAAACGACACCGATAGGGATTCACAAGGTGCCACGCCACCCTGGCCGCATTTTCCCCAGAACTTGCGTTCAAGGAAATCTGCGTTCAGTGTTTACCTTCCCGAAAGTATCTCGTATACCTGTCTGGGCTACCGCTATACACCTGGGCGTAAAAGGTTCCACCGACCTCGTCACATTCATCGCCCGAGCGTTCAGCTCTTCCATACGACTATGCAGGCCCTCCAATGTCTTCAAAAGTTTTGCGATTCAGTCGAAACATTGCATTGCAATTCGAACCTGTCCAACTTACAACCATACAGACAAAGACAGCTAGGAAGGCCAGCTCTGCATGCATCTACTACGCCCTTTTTTTTTTAAGAAGCGATGTCCATCTACGTCATACAGGGCCTAGCCTACTTCGCCATACACCCGTGACTGTGGCTCACGATGCTGTGCTTATTGCTGCCGACTCTTGTGGTGGCCATCGCGTCCGTCATAATGCTTTTTTTTTTCGTCGCGCTGGTGCCGCAGGCCGATGTCCTGGAGTACAGGCTTGACCGCGTGGCTCTCGTGTACTGGATGACATGCTGGTGCTCGTGGAGGTTTTCGCCGTCACGCTCATCTACAATATCGTCGCCATGGGCTGCAACGAGGTCAATATATTCGACCAGGTCACGGTGGCGCGCGGCTTCGAGGGCAAGCTGGAGGATGGGAAGCGCCACACCAACTGCGCGCGCGGTTGTCTTTCCTGCTCTCGCGTGAGCGAGATCATACGCATCGTTGTCTTGAGCTTGTCTGCGAAACCCTAGTGGGTTCGATGCGCTCGTCTTTCGTGCTCGGGACCTGTTCGTCAAGTCTGCAGTTGCTGGTGCCCGCGATGACGCCGTCCGTGTACTGCAGCACGGTGATCTGCGTTCCCACCTCATTGGGAGAAGTTGTGCAGCAAGGTGCCGCTCACCCGCAGGACCACCCACCTCGGCGGTGTTATTATGAATATCTTCATAAGTTATCCACAATTTAATTGATCTACGTTCAGTATACTTTAGCCATTGTACATTTAAAGTGTGTTAAAAAGGTTTAGTGTGGTACTATGACGAATCCACTCTCAACTAATCCCGAAAATATCTAATGAAACACCCGATCCATCAGCCCTCAGTCTATTCTTAATTTATCTTACATAACACCAGGCTTTTTGCTCAAAATAAGTAACGAACGAGACGTGCGAAACCACTATACGTTTCTCCAGATCTTCCCTAACGAAACACCTGACCTTTCGCTATAAACTAGATTTCTACGAAACCCTTCAGGTAGTGCGCTGCGTCCGAGGCTTCGAATTCCTCGTTATTCAACTCGCAGCCTCCAAGTCGCCACCCCCCCCCCCCCCCCCCCCCCCCCCCCCCCCCCCCCCCGCTCTCCGCTTCTGCACCGGTTGTTCCTAGCCATGGCGGACATTGACGATGATGTCAACAGCGGCAACAGCTTAGAGATCGGGAGCCTAGGCTCTTTCAGTTCGGAGAGCGACTCAGCGGACACTAGTGCATCTGCGCTCGGCTTTGTGCAACTCGGGACGTACACAACTCGCCGCCAAGCCAAATCGCAGATGGCTGTACTCTGCGGCGGAAGGTTTCGATACCAGTACAACTTACACCACAGCCACCGGGGGTATAACTGTGTTTTCCTGCAATTCGTATTATGCCTGTCCGTGTATGGCTCGGATCACCCGCGAGAACGGTGCTTACAACTTGTCCATGGCCGGTACGCACACGACGGAGGACACTGAAGAAACCCTCACGGGCATCGACGGCATTTTTCAACCTGACGTCGACAATATTCTAAAGGGTGGTGCTGGACCAGAGGGATGCCTGACTATCCTGCGCAATCGATACGCTGACCGCCCCGAGTTGTTGGATAGACTCCCCTCGCGATCGATGTTGAAGTCCAGAAAACAGTACATCAGCCGCGAAGATCGAGGTAATCTTTTTTAATTCGCTTGTTTAACACGTCTTCTTAACGTCATATTTGCTTAATGTAACAGCAGATGCTATATCGAACTACGCTGAGCTTGCCCTGTGGGCGGGACCTCGCGAATGCACTACGCGCGACCAATTATTCGGCCAAGGTGAGGTGTACGATGCAGCAGACGATCTAGTCGAGTTCAAGGCAAGGCCGGCCGGCCGATTTTTGCTACGAGCTGATCGTTCTGAAGGGTTTCACGTACGGTGACAACGCCGAGGCAATGGGTGTTGTCCTGACCACACGTACTCTGTTACGGAACGTCGTCGGGGCTGTCAACGGAAAAAGCGATCACGGCGTCGTCGCAGCAGCTGATGGCACGTACAAACTACACAGAGGTGGCTGGACGCTCGTGGTCTTCGGCACGTATGCTGTGCACCACGCGCGCGGGCATTTCAGCACAAATACATCCCCTGGGCGTACATGTTTGTCCGATCGGAGACTATGGAGACATACCAGGCTCTGTATGCAACTATCCTGTCAGCAGTGCAAACCTTCTTCAACATCGATTTGCAGATCGCCTTTGGATCACTGGACCACTCAGACGCAATCGCTAGTGCGTTTACTGGAGAATGGCCGCTGGTTTTGCTGTTGAACTGCTGGCCTCACTGCGTGTCCGCAAGGCCAATGAGAAATGACGCAGTATGCTGAACCACGAGGCTGCCTGGGAAAACGTCGTTCTACCGTCACTGAACTGGCTCCATAAAGCTCGAACTACCAAACCGTTCATTGCTTTAGCCGCGGTGGTCACACGGCAAATCCGTGTCGACAACGAGGCGCCATACGAGGCGTGGCTGTTCAAGGAATATCTTGCAGAACGCTGGCGCGCTTGGTTTGTGACGTGCAGTGGGTGCCCGGGCATTGTACCGAACCAGAATCCTATCGAGGCGTACCACGAGACGATCAAGACCGCGAATGTCCTATCTCTACGAGCCTCCACCGCCTATGTCCTCAACCAATCTTTACCCAGAATCCTGTCGAGCGCATCAGCCAACAGCATCGCCGGTCTTCCAATCACCGCTTTCTGCACTGGGTCCATCCCACCCGAAATGGTGGCGGCGGCACAACAGCTGAGCCAAAGGGAAAATCACCGCGTCGTGTTCAAGCCTCGGACGCAGCGCATAGAGAAGGAAGCGGTCGTGTTTAACGCAAAGCGTTGGAGGAGTACCCAAGCCAAATGCCCAAGTGAGCACCATTTCGATCGACTATTTGTCGCTCCACAAGGTTGCTGTGCTGGAGACTACGCCGTACAGGTAGTACTACCACTTCCGACACCAGCTGGTGTATTTTTCATGCACATGAAAACTTATTGCAGGTTTTAGCCACTACAGACTAATTGACAACACTTTGAGCATCAGATCGACAATCTCGTCGTCGGCATCACCGTCTTCGTCCTCACCTTTTGGTTCGTCGTTTCCACGAAGGGGAGTCGCAAAACCAGTCTTTTGCCAACAGTGCGCCACCGTGTTGGCCTCCGTAGACGACCACAGCAGCGAGCTCCATTGCATCGCCTGAAGCTGGTCAATTTTGTATGCAGACTGCCCATTAACATTTGCATCAGCCTCAAACCTTTCGATCCCGTGGCCAATCCGTAACGACCTAAAGCGTGCCTTGAAGGACGCAATAACGCCGGCGTCTAGAGGCTGCAGATAGGTGGTAGTATTGGCCGGTAGCTTCTGAACTTTGATGTTCGTCAGCACCATGTCGCCGAGAGCATGGGATGACACGTTATCAACCAGCAGCAGGATATGCCGCTTCGCAGCACGCATCTCCTTGTGCAGCTGCAGCAACCAGTTTTGGTAGATCTTCGAGTTCATTCAGGCCTTGGTACTCTTGCGATACAGGTAGCCTAGCTGTTCAGCCGTCTTCTTACCAAAGCACCGCGGCTTTTGGGCCTTGCCAATAAACAAAACGGGGAGCGAGTCGCTCCCGTCTGCATTGGTAGTCAGCGCTAGCGTTAGCCGAGTCTTGTTTTTCTTTACGCCTTTTGTTGTTGTCGTGCAAATACTCCGCCCAGGCGCGGCTGCGTAGTACAGCCCGGTCTCGTCCATGTTGTAGGTGTCGTGGGCGTCGTAGCAGTCGGTGATCTCCTGGATGGCATGGCGTCCTTCTCTCACTACGTCGGCGGCTGCAGAGCCAGCCTCGCCGTGTCGCTATCTGTAGCGTAGCTTGTGCCGCTTGAGAAACCCGGTCAGCCAGCCAACGGAGAGTCCGACATCGAGCGCAGGCCCGCCTACATCTTCTCGAATCTGCTCGGTCTTCCTAGTGATAGGTTTGCGGTTAAGACACATCCCCCTCGCTTCTACGCTACCCACCCACTCCTCTAAATTCTTTTCTAAAGGAGGCGCCTTTACCTTTAGCGGCTTACGCCGTTTGCACTCACCGTACTCTGGTTTCTTGATAGTGCTTGCGTTCTTTAGTATGTCAGATACTGTGTTGCGGGCTGGGGCTTTGCGCAAGCGGAATGCTCGCTTTGACCACCCCGCTAGCTCTGAATGGGTCATGCCAGACTCCGCTGCGCTCTTGTCAATCAGCTCGCGCTTGTTTTCGATCGTCAGCCAGCGTCCCATTGCTCCCTGGGAAGGGGGCCACAGCGCTCAGAAGCCAGTCTGCGGCGAGAGGTGGACGCGCGCTAAGCATCCCTGTTTAAGCGGATAACGTATTATTAAGGATATTTTTCTAGGAGGTGTCAGAAGTGGGAGTACATCCTGTATCAACACAACTAGGAGTCACCAAACTGGTCCATGGAGGAGGTACGCAGTACCGTATAATACTTCTTCAATCCGACAAGGTCTTATATCCGACAACAGTAATTGGCCAATCAAATGTCATTTTTAAATTACATCTTACATCCGACAGTAGTCCATGTGTACCACATATCGACTTAAACAGTTATAGCCATTCAAAAATTAGCGAGAACGATGGCACGCGTCGCGCGCCGACGGTCCAGCAGGAAGCGGATGCCGCCCTGATGTAGGAATCCACTTCGTCCAGCAGAGCCACCTCATACTCATGTTGATTGCGAGCAGCATCCGTAGCATCTGTCCCGGATCTGCGATATGGGCAGGACGCAGGAGCAAATCCTGGAACCCGTGACGGGGCGCAGCCCTTCCGGCTTGAATCTCAGAGACCTTGCGGCTGTCGGACTTGCTCACGAGATGTGCGACCACGGCGTCTTTCCATCGCTGGAAGTCGTTTGGGTTCCCATTGAACTTAACCTTTATCCCCCAATGCGCATACCCGTATGCGCCAGCGCATACCGGTATGCGCAACTTTAAAATTAGATTTCATGCGACCGAGCGTCTTTGACTGCGTATTGATAGCACCACGCGCAAGCGGAAGGATGTAGCTGTATTGACCTTTTTTCCCGGCTTTAAACAAGCAAGTTGAGATGGCAAAGATGCAGGTAGGATCTCGAGTTGTTGGCAAGACGAAGCGAACTCAAGGCAAGGTCGGTGTAGTGCGCGCAGTCCGCAAAGTATCTCGGCAGCGCCAGTACGACGTCCGGTGGAGCTGTGGCACTGAGGAGACCCTGTTTGCCAGGTCCATTGCGCTCGCAGCAGTGCAAAACGTTAGCGGTAGCGACGGCGATCGGCCCGAAGCACTCAAGCGGAGGAAGTTACGTCGTTTACTGATCTACTTCTCGAGTCCAACATAACGTCTTCAGCCGACCTCGGTTCTTCTT
>JAIKVE010001863.1:0-10119 GCA_024679115.1 Phytophthora pistaciae
AAGTTTTTACGGGGCTGCCATGTCCAAGCCCGATATCGACCATTTTCGTCCCTGGTTATGCCCCTATCAGTGTGGACACCTCGATGCAGAACATTGAAGAGTCTTTGGCAGCATTGAGGAGCAGCATTGAGAAGATGCATCAAGAGGTGACAGACCAACGTGAAAAGCGGACGTTGCTGAACAAGAAGCGCGCTGAAGGTTATCAGATGGTGAACTTCTCTCTCGGAGACTATGTGCTGAGATCTCGCGTGGATGAAAAGAACCAGAACAAACTCCTCGTGACGTGGGTCGGCCCATACGTCGTGACGAAGTGCAACGCCCATTCGTTCACAGTCAAGCATCTAGTCACCGGGAGGGAGAGCAACGTGCATGCCTCCCGGTTGAAGTTTTTCGCAGAGAGCGATCTGGAGGTGACTGAAGAGCTGCGTGAGCATATCGCAGCCCAAACGGTTGAAGTTTTTCGCAGAGAGCGATCTGGAGGTGACTGAAGAGCTGCGTGAGCATATCGCAGCCCAAGGTATCGTCCTCAAGGTGGAGGCTATTCGCCAGCACCGTTGGAACGAGGACATGCACGACTATCAGCTGTCCATCAGCTGGGAAGGTCTTGAGGCCATTGAAGACTCCTGGGAGCCTTTGAAGGTCATGCATCAAGACGTAAAGGTGTTAGTTGACGCCTACGTCGATAGAGCCAACGATGAGAAGCTCACGACGTATTACAATTCGCTGAAGGCGTGATTTGGTGGCGGTGCAGTGCACTAGCAGCTAAACCGCTGGAAAGCATCGCGACTAGAGTACACAGTGTGTGCTAGAGTCATGTCTGAGACTAAGTTACCACGTAGGTGCTTAAGTCGTCAACGTTGCATATAGTTATGCAAGCTAAACAAGATACTTTGTTGGCATGAACTGTGATCAGTTGGCTGCATGTTAGCTTAAGTCTCTATGGTGGCGGTGCAACCTAAGAGATCTCCCAGAGAGCTTTTGTGTGAACATGGCTTGGGAGGGAATTGTAGTGTGAGGTGGTTATCCAAGCCATGCTCACACACATTGGGGTCTTGCAGTGCAGTACCCCAGCTGGCGCGGACTATGTGAAGGGTCAACTAGGAGTTGTGGAGAACAATCTGTAGAAGAGAACAATCCGTAGAAGAGCAGAATCTAGAAGTAGAAACTGACAGGCATGAGAGCTGAGGGGGAGCATGCCATGCTTCCCCACTTTTGAATCTACTCGGCGATCAACACTTCAGGAAGTGCCAGCTTCCCTATCACAGTGTTCAAGTTTTTTACTTAAGCGGAACGCGTTACACTTTCACGTCGGAATCGGATTCCGGATCAAGCAATTCTACGACTAATGACTTCTCCTCACTGTGAGCAAAGTTTTCGCACTTTGATCCACTATACTTGAAGTGCTCTCTTTAGGGTTCTGTTTCGCTCCCTTGCCAACGGCCAGCGTCCTCTTCGTAATTTTGGTTGGTTTGGTCGCTCATCTTTAACGTGGCAACTCGTGATGCCATAGTTGAAGGAACTTAGACGCTGGTGAGTGTTCTCAGCCTCTCTGTTGTCCGAAATGTTAGCAACCGCCAGCAAAAGAAAGAAAACGCCCGCATGACACTTGGTGACAGATTAGTTATGCTTGAGTCTTTGACAACCAACCCCAAAATGCTACGCGCTTACACACCTTGGAGCTGGAAAATATTTCGCAGTGCACATGTTTGCTTACTGCGCCACAACGTACACAATCACATCGTACGATGTGCCAGCGAAGAGAGCATGGTTTCATTGGTGCGACTCCTGTTCCGTGACGCCTGCGTGTGCCAACCAAATGTTTGTTTACTGCCCCACAATGTACACAATCACATCGAACATGTTCCAGCGGCTGTACGAAAGCGTTGTACACAACGCATGAATTTGCATACATCGCGACATTTCATGTCCAGTCCAGTCTGATAATGCCACAAAGTAATCTACATATAACTATGCATGTACTTACCTACCAAGGAATTTCAGTGCAGTTCGTCACGACGTAGATTGGATCAGGAATTCCATGAATGGATATGCGTAATCAGGTTCTGGAGCTTCATTGCGTTATAATAACTAAAAAAACTTCCTCAGAATCACAGTACTAGTAGCGTTTATAAAAACAAAATCAACCGGTTAGATCTCGTTTCCAGTCAAATAGAAAACATTGGGGCCATAGTGTACAGTATTCTAAACCTTAGACTACGTAAAATACATGTAAAGCGTACCTTCACAAGGATCATTGCGTTTTTCACGCAACGGTGATTCATTCCGTACGAACACCCTCATAATGATCAAGCTGTTCGTCCTATGTGTGGCAGCAGGTCGTGCATTGTGATCGAAACCGGGATTCGTCGGACTGTACAGAGCGTTGGGGCACGCTTTCACCTCATTCACTTTGGAATCGGCTGACAAGAGAACACCCCCGCGTCGATTCGGTCAGTCAACTATGCGGACGGGTATTATCCTTCTCTTGGCGGCGCTCGCCTCCCTCAACAACTGTAGCAACGTGGCAGTCGCTGACGAGACAGTTCAAGTCCAAGACCCACAACTTCCTCTAAAGTTTCTCCAACTTGCCACTACAGCTCGCCACCTCAAAGGAACCCACGAATCGACAAAGCCCGAAGTTGCCGACGAGGAAGAACGAGTGATGTCGCAAATTGCCAGTAAGTTCAAGTCCATCTTGGGCAGAAACCCGTCAAACAAGGAGATCAAGAAGGCCCGCTCGGTCGTCAAGAGCGCTGACGACTCGGATATTCCGTTTGACCTCGACTACATTTACGGGGCCTTTCTCATTGCGCTCTTGGCTGTCGGTTTCGTCCCAGTAATGGGCGGCGGCCCCAACACCAACTAAGTCGAATAAAGCATTTTTCAGCTTAATCGTGTGTGGGCGTTTGAATACGCGACAGTTGTCGCGGTCCTATACGGGTCCAGTGCGCGCATTTGCAACAGCCTTTAGTCTCGAGACAAGGTCCACATAAGCAAGCGCCCATGCCCCGCGAACTAAGCGAACCTACAATCCTGCGTAAAGCTCTGCGTGGTTTCCGTTGCTACATGTAGCTCTAACCATATTTGCACACTCGATCGGTGGATCACACTGCCACCACCTCGATAAACGAATTGCGAATAAAATGGGCCCCAAATCTCCGCTCGTAATGTTGGACCTGCAATTTCCTTATCGAATGACAGTTCGTAGTTTCCAGCTTTATGAGTAAAAGACTTCGATGAACGCCACTACTCCCATCCTACCGAACCTTCACCTCTTCAGTACCGGCGTACTCGCCTGCATTGGCACGACCAAAGTCGTCACCAGCCTCCTAGGTTACTGTATGTAGAGCATACTGCCTACGGGACACCGACTATAAACAATTAACGAACGACCAACGACCAAAGCGCAAGCGCCTGCAACTCGTCAACATGATGGCCAACAAGATACTGTACCTGTAAATCGGCTGCAACGTTTAAGAATCGAAGCCGATCCAAAGCAGCGGAATTAATGGCGACTTCAAGCTACGCTCCAGATCGAAATGACTGCAGGTATCACAATTACATGCGAGTTCTGGAGAGTCGCGGCGGACACTTTCGCCTGTTTAGCTACGCCGTATACGGTTTACCAGTCTTCAGTTTGTCGTCGTGCAAGCAACGATGGCTCGTGACACGGTATTCAGCGCGAAATCGGCATCACCAAGGACTGAGCGAACTTCTTCGTGCTGCTGTTTTGGTAGCTGCTTATGTTCCTGCAGTTTTCTTTTCTGTGTGTGAGCAGCTCTGAAGGTGCTCGACTGGTAGCAATGTGGACGAGTGGGGGTGCTTTTTTTTCATCATGTTTGTGTTGGAGGGAGCCTTTCAAGAGGTGCTGAGATAGCTCGACGTGATATCCAACAAGCTCGATCTCGTTTAGGGACCGCTGTGAGGGCTAAGCGGATGGCACTGCGTGGGCATGCTACAATTTCCGAAACAATTCGTAATGAACCGCAAAAGAACAGATGAGCGTGCTGCACGCATCGACTTTGACAGTAGCAAAGAGAGTGCTAAAGCAAGCTCCATATTCGAGATATCGTGTTTACCAAACACAGAGCGTGATGCATCGTGATATAAATCGTATCACAAATTGGTGGCCGGCACGAACTCTGAGCCCCTATAATCAGTTTATACTGGGAACTCCCGAAGAATGAGGGGGTGGACAGCTCCCAACGGATTAATTGGACGCGTAAGCGTAACCTGGCGCAACCTTCGTGCTACACGAGCCAGAAGGTTTCGACTGAGCAGGTTCAACGGCAACTTTCAGCAAGACAGACTGAGGCAGGAAATGCACATCGACATCAACAGACCCATGCACCCGCTTCAGAAAGTGAACTGCGGCTCGCGCGATATTCATGGGTGTGGCCCCGCAGGGGCCACGCCCTTGAATCACGCGGGCCACAGTTCTCCCTTAGCACGGCAATCAGCACCAGCGTTTTATACCACAGGTGTTCCCAGCCAAGTCGAAGACGACCTAGTTCGTTTGGTACATCCTAGAGAGCGCACGCAATCCAAGGCAGAGGTGTACAAAATCCACTCCTATTCTTGTCGAGAAAAGATTAAAAGCTGGTGTAAAAGGGATGACGACCGTGTATGATACAAGAACGGATGGGGTCTAGTGCAAATCAAGCGACACGCGATTTGTATTAGCGATTTGTATATATTACTTTATTTTAATAATAACTATACACAATGATCGCCTGTATAGCTAACAGTGGGAACACTGTAGAGGGTCATATTTGTTTTTTTAAGCCTGTGTATGGGCAAAAAAATAGTTGTCCATGTTTGTCGTGGCCATTTAACTACGAAGGCTTTCGATAATATTATGCCTGCCCTTTGTGTGAGACTTCATTGTGCCCCGCGACCGAAGCGGCCTCCCCGGGAGGCTTCTACCTGTGGATCTAGTAGGACGTAATGATCAAGTAGACGCTAGGACCAGCTAGAGAAAAAGGCTATCAACTCTCCTGAGAAGGAAATGGAGTTATTAGAAGAAAAGCGATGACACTCGCTTGCATTCAGCGCGCCCCAAGACCATCTTCCCTTCACCACTATTTGTTGAATAAAATGCACGAAAAAACTCGAAGTAACTCATCCCTCTTCATAAAAACACACACGGAAGTCCACCGTTTGAAGGTCCACACTAGGACTTTAGCCTTTTCACACAAGATAATCCGCAACCATTTGTTATTGTTAGCAGAATACATGAAAACTTACAAGTGCGTCCACCACGAAAAGGATACGTGCACTAGCTTCACGTATGTTACTACTTCAAGTATATTAAATTCATCATGCTGTTTCCATTAAATTGTTGTCTCTGTTCTCGGTGTCTATTCTCGGGTCGCACTTCTGTTGAGGTTTGAAAGTTGAAAACGCGATGACGTAATATACATGCACTACTGAGCTAATGTACTAGTAACGATGAAGTTGGTCGTCCGGTGTCGCAGCAGATCGTATTTACGATCGCGCCTGGAATTCATTGAACAGAACGCCGCCCTGTGTATTCTCCTATCTACTGTTGCAGCCTCCTCGCTCACTTTGGAATCGGCTGACAAGCGAACAAGAGTGTCTTTTCGGTTTCCAGTTAGCCAAGAAAGGTCATTATGCGGACGAATGCGTTTCTCCTCTTCGTGGCGGTCGCGTTCCTCACAACCTGCGGCGACTTGATCGTTGCAGAGAAAGCGGTAAATCAAGTTCAGGATTCCCAGCTCCCCCTAAAAATTCCCCAAAGTGACAGCACAGCGCGCAACCTCAAAGGAACCCACGAAATGGCCGAGGCTGACGTCGCCGACGAGGAGGAGCGAGGCCCAACGCAGGTTATCAACAAGTTACGGTCCATCTTGGGCAGGAACCCGGTCAAGATTTCGAAGAAAAAACTCGAGAAGGTCCGCTGGTACGCCAAGGAAAAACCCCACACAATGTTACTCACGTCGCACTACCTCGGCTACTTTTACGGTATCTCGTTGCTGGCACTGATGGCAGGCGGAGCCGTTTGGCGCGGCATGCGGCCGGCCGGAACGGGCGACCCAAAGCTTAGCTAAGCTTAAGTCACATCTTGTGTTTTGGTATGTATGGACGCTCAAGCTCGCTTACCGATGCCATTCGGGGTAGTATGTTTTTCAACCAGAACCTACTAATGAGATACTAGTATTGGTGTGGCTTTATAGCCCTACTGTGAGCCATGTGTTGTTGTGCAACGCGTTCCAGCCTTCGATATTCGCCACAGCGTAAAAGCAGTAATTCACATTTTGGTCCTGGCTCGTGCTGAACGAAATTGCCCGTAAAGAAAGAATATGTTGCCTTTATGTCGTTGTCGATGACCTGAGTTCCCGTGCTCGGGGTACCCATGTCAGTACTTACAGGAATATACTAGGCATACCACTGCCACGCGTATTTCCAGGGGCGATAACGTCCACGGAGCCATTTTGTTGTATATTGCATGCTGTGAAGTAAATGTCGACCGAGCATGCCCAATCTCACAAGTCGATTGGAGGAGCACCGATACACGCACGTACCAACTGTAGTTCAATCGGAGTTTTGCTTCGGAATCGGACAAGCAATGCGCATGTAGCGTCGCCACTTCTTTCCTCCTCCTCATGAGAATAAGTTTATTTGCTGTGGTGGCGGCGGTGATCGCCTCTCTTGCAAGCTTCTCGGACTTTGCAGCCACCGAGAAGGCTGTTGATGTGGAAGCTATCGCCAAGCTCCTGCGTCAGGGTGTTCTCAAGGCAACCAAGAAGGACAATACCGTGCGCAACAGCAGAGAAGAGGGGCGAATAGCCAAGCAAGCGGTCCGCAAAGTTGCGTCTCAGTTGGGGTTGAGCAAAGGTCCGACCAAGTTCACGCCAGTTGCTAGTTCTCTGTGTTTGCTATGATAGCCCCCTGGTTACGTACGAGCTTTCGTTTGTATGTTCTTAACTCCAGAACAACTACCAAGAGTAGCATCAAGCACAGTAGTGAATTTGAAATAGTGTTTCAGACAAAACATGCTTTCGTCTCACATTTTGCTTGGATGCATGCTTACACCTACGCAGCTGACGCAGCTGAACGATGACCTTACCAGCGATTTGTACCACTGCTGTCGAACTTTCAAACCCTCTGAAATCGAAAGCATCATGACTCCGTCCAACGCACGAATCCGTAAGTTTAAATGACTTCCCGACTGCAAAGTATTGAATTCATGCGTCCCGAGTTTACGTACAATGCAGTCAGCCAATTGTGTAAACGACACACCTAATACTTCTAGCCTGGCTTACAAGCTCCGACCCCCGATGCACGCAAAAAATAAATACATAAAGAAAATGATCATGCCATCGCTCTAATTTCACATGTTAAAAATGTACTATAGGACACAACAGGCGACTTAGTGTTCGCACAAACACAAACTGTTTCGCTAACGCTAGCGTTTGTAAACTGTTTAATAGTGTGTATACAGATTCTGGCAAACATGTTTACTTAAGTATGGACTTTGACCATTTATTAATGTTTTTCTTTAAGCTCTTTTTAGTTGCCGAAAACTGACTTTACGCGATTTTTTTCTTTTCTACACCAATCATGATATCCTCATATCAGATTACTCTAGCTACGCAGTGGTGCGAACATGGAATATAGATTCGACAAACGCTAAAACGTCCGCTTGAGGAGCCACTAACTTGAATGCTAGTGATAGAGCAGCAAACATACAAACATTTACAAACAGCCTTACAGCCTGGTGTGTAAATCACTACCATGTTGGTGGAGTACACTAGCCTACATAGTACACGTAATAACAACACAAACCTGTCCAGTATAATGATTTCGTGGCATCTTGTGCAGGAGTTAAATTAATTTTCGTATGAGCTTGTTATTACCATCAAAGCGGGAGGATTCAGGTAGCGCGAGCAGCACATTTCTAAGACTCGACAAATAGGTACATTTACTGTACGCACCGTGTGCTGCAATCCGTAAACATCGCTGTCGGTTGCTGTTTACACGCAATTGAAGTCTGACTCAACTGGTATTATTTATACGTCCTTGCGATATGTAAGCCAATACTAGTAATGATGAAGATGCGTCGTAGCGCATCGTAACTTGATCACAACTGGGATTCATTGGACTGCGCACAAGACGCCAGTGGGCTTTCTTGTCCTCCTCACTCCGGAATCCGCCGGCAAGAGCACACAAACGACTTCCTGTTGCCAGTTACTGATAGTCAAGAGCACCAACTATGCGAATGGGCGTTCTACTTCTCCCTTTGGTGGGTGTTGCCTCCCTCGCCAACGTGGCAGTTGCTAAGGAAATGTTTCACGATCAAGAGCCCCAACTTTCTCTAAAGCTTCCCCAAGCTGGTAACGCGGCTCGCCGCCTTAAAGGAAGCCACTAAGTGATCAAGACCGACGCCGCCGACCAGGAGGAGCAAGTGGCGACGCAAGTTATCAGCAAGCTCAAGTCCATCTTTGGGGGGAACCCCAACAAGATGCCAAAGAATGAGCTCAAGAGGGTTCGTTCATTCGCGGAAGAGAACCCCGACAAGTGGTACGCGTTGACAAACTACCTCGAGTACTTTTACGGCATTTCGTTCGTGGCCCTAATGGCGGGCGGAGCTCTTTGGCACGGCGTGCGTCCGGCCGGAACGGGAGGCCCAAGGGCCAGCTAAGTCGAAGTGAGTACAGTTTGTAGTTTCGCTCTGATGCATTCCATTTTCCCAACTGTTGCACTTGCAAATGACTTTTGGTTGTATTTTTTTTTTCTTATTATCAAAAAGTCGTGAAAGTCTTTTAAGATTGTATATATGCTACTGTTTTACAGCTAACTTTACTGCAATTGGCCTGAAGTCTTACTCATTTCATGCGTGAATACCTCCGCGCGATAAGGCGATAACGAGGAAGGTGTTTCGCCTGCGTCCCAGGCAGATCTCGATTACGATCGCAACTGGGATTCATTGGATTGTACTGTACTGTAAACACATTCATTGCCCAGCATTTCCTGCATCTTACAGTACATTGCATTTGTATGCAGGCGTCGGGTTGCCTCACTTTGTAATCGGCCAGCAAGAGAGCAAGAGCTGCAGCCATCATGCGGGCGAGCGTTTTCCTTCTCTTGGTGGTGATCGCCTCCCTCGCGGGCTGTAGCAACGCGGCAGTTGCAGAGAAGGTTATTCAAGACTCGCAAGACTCCGTCGAGGGGCTCCGAAATGGCAATACAGCGCGCCACCTCAGAAGAGCCCTAAAGTTCGACGCGGCCGACGAGGAGGAGCGAGGCCCAACGCAAATTATCAGCAAGTTAAAGTCCATTCTGGGCAGGAACCCGGACAAGATTTCCAAGAAGAAGCTCGAGAAGGTCCGCTCGTACGCCGAGGAGAACCCCGACAAGTGGTACGCCATAGCGTTTTACCTCGATTTGTTTTACAGCATCTCGTTCGTGGCGCTTCTAACCGGCGGTGTGATTTGGGGGTATGGCATGCGCCCGGCCGGACTCGGAGGCCCAAACACCAACTAACAGTAAAGCGAATAAAGTAGAAATGCTTGCCTTTGAATTAAGTATATATTGTTGCCATGGCCCATTTGCAACAGTGCCAAACGTCGGACTGGAGACAAGACTCCGCATCAATACTGTAGCTTTCTGCCTCGCTTCAACTTGAGCAGACACACGCGCGTCAAGCTTGCAAGGGAGAAACTATGGAGATCGAGGTTACGGAGATCGAGGGTGAGTAATAGGTGAAAGTGCCCAATTCAAGATAGACTATTCCAGACATATTGACCCATATCAAAATAGTCGGCCTATAAATACTTTTTGTGAATGGCCTTAAAATAGTCCCGATAGTTGCTGTGGTCGAAGGGTCGTTCATCCTCAGTCCGCGAAAATGGAGACGGCTAGCACCCGTGAGCTTGCTGCCCGCTTTCCAATACCGCCGTTGCCTGAAAAGGTATACGAGTCATACGAAGAAGCCGAGGCAGCCCTTCACGCCTGGAATCGCAAACATGGTGTCAACGTCACCAAGGCTCATCACAAAAAGAACCGAGCTGGGGACGCGCGTCAGCGCGACTTCAAGTGCGATCGATATGGGAGCACTCAAAACAATCGTGGCTTAAGTGAAGAGGATCGAGTTCG
>JAIKVE010001864.1:0-10119 GCA_024679115.1 Phytophthora pistaciae
CGCGCTTCAGGGCCCGGCGCGAGAGGGTTCAGAGCCTAACCTGTCGTTGTCCGGGAGTCAACGCGCGCGCGCAGAGGCTCGTTCTTACGTGCCAGCGCGGGGCGGGGGGAGGGCAGCGCGCGGCCGTAGTGGCGATTTGACCCGGGGCGGTTAGCCAGCAGGAACGGATAGGCCCGCAGAGTGTGTGTCGTGTGCAACACAACCACACGGCCCGTGAGAAAAACCCCGTCTGGTGCCTAACCCTATATCGTTTTCGACGAATGAGAAGGCGTCTGAGGCTTAAAACCTCGCCCCCGCGTGCGTAGGTACGGCACCAGACGACGAGGAAGATGAGAGCCTGGTCTGCGGGATCCGCTCGCGATGGCTCCGCTCATGGCGGGCTGCCAGCAGCGGCGCTCGGCGCTGCGATGCTGTTAAAATAGCCGGCGCCAGATGTGTCCACGCTGCTGCTGCGGGGGAATGCAGGCGGAGAGTGCACACTATAAGTTTCCGCCCGACAACCTGCTGTGTTAGGACATGCTGCTGGGTCGTCCAGAAGCGGCCGTCGGGCCTGGATTCTCGCCCCTGCTCCGCACCAAGGAGGGAGGCCGTCGCTCGTCTGCACCGAGATAAGTTATCTCAGATAACTCGCTCGCTCGCCTGGTCGAGCGAGCCTGTCGCCGAATGATGCAAACATCGGAGCCCTGGCTTCCGGCCCACGAAGGCACTGCGAAGCCATCGGCGAACGGGATTAATCGCTCGGCTCGCTTAATGGTCCTGGATGGATGGATCCCCTTGCTTGCTAGTACTGTAGCTCTTCCAGCTTGCCAGCGTTGATCACGCCACATGCCGCGCCGCGCCTTTTTCGATGGGGCGCACGTTCATGCCATGTGTCCCAGGGACAAACGCAGCCGGCGTCGCGCGAGCTGAAAATTGGCGGCGATCATCGCCGCGATGGGTGTTGGTGGCGAGGGCCAGCGGCAGTTCAGGAGGGGGGCAGCATTAGCTGCGGCTTGCCAACGCAGGGCTGTCGTCGGCGTGCCGCGCTTGCTCGATACGGCGACGGTCAGAATAGGAAGGCCGCGCGCCATGGAGGACTCTCGCACGGTGCGAGTCGCACATCGAGCGTCGTCGCGTTGAAGTGCTTCGAATTTTATTGTCGATTCAGTGAGATGGCTACATTTTAAGTGGTAATCTTGTGGTCCTCCAGTTTACCCTCGTCCAGCGGTCTCTTCCGGTTCGAGGGTTTCGTCAGGCCCAACGCCACCTTTGCGTAATCTTCATCTCTAACACTCAGTGCCAGAATCGTCGTTCTTGCTACTATCTCCGCATGGGTGGCTTCCCTGCTAACCATCTCCGCAGGGAGTCGGTTGCCGGCGTTAATCTTGATCATTGCGAACTTGTCGAAGTCGTTCACGTATCGCTCGTAAATCCGAAACTTGTCCGTTTTTCTGATCAGCTCCAGGTCACCCACCTTAACTCGTTCAAATCCTAGCTTCTTCCACACTTCAAATGCCGTCTTACCACTTGTAAGCCACTTGTTAAGCTTGTAATCCTCAAGTTTCTTCGCAAAGAATTCGTAGTGCTTTTAGTTCTTGTGGGCCTTCAGGGTTGCTCCTTCCAGCCCGTTGAGCTTCAGCTTCGTCTTGACATAATCGTTCTTCTTCCCCGTTTCCAGCCACAACCTTACTTTTGCACGCATGAGCATATTCGAAAACACACCTTCAGCTCTCTCCTCAGAGTCTGTTGCGTCGGTGTTGTTGTCTGTCTGTAGCGAACGGTGCTGAATAGCACCACTGCGGTCTCCGGCAATCGAGTTGGGCAACGTTGTGATCTTGGTATTCATTTTCTCGGAGGTTATCGAGGTGGCAGCTACAAGGATGAACGCCGCCACCAGTAGAACTTGCTGGAGTCGCATGACTGTACTTGGAGTCCTCGAGAAAGTTGCGAAGTGACCGTGCCCCACGGCCAGCGAACGACTGGCTCTTCATCGACGATACCGTCATCCATCCGCAGCCACGTGCTAGCACGGACTAACAAATGACGGGACGCGCCTCCATACAGTACCTGTACACTGCAGGCTGAGTTGAAAAGGTCTTCACTGTGTATGCATATACTTCCCCATCTAAGGATCCGCAGAATAAAAGCGGGATGGGATCCTACATGTATCTACAGGTTTGTGGTTGTAGGAGTAAACCTCCTGCCGATGCCGGTTGTCCAGTCAAGGGCTACACACATGAAGTCAAAGGTGCTAGGACTCTACACACCTCTCACGAGTCGAGCGCCATGTATAGTGTACTCAACGGATCACCGTAGTGACAGACAGCCTCGCATCCGCATCGAAAGGGAAAGATACGCTTTGTTGAAGCCAAAATTGAAGTGCTGAAGTTGCACTCTCGCAACATACAGAAGGACATTGTGACCCCATCCATTGGTACACTGTGCCATACAAATGGTACATGTGCGTTCCTACCGCACACTTTGATAACCTGCATCGATGGCTGGAGCTGCTGACACTGCTGCGCCGGCGCCCGCGGCCCCGGAGCAGTCGCCCGCCGAGTACCTTACCCGCTTCTGGCGCTCCAATGCATCGTCCTTCATGCGCTGGTTCCTGGCGTTGCCGTACGCTGGCCAGGTGTCGCTGCTGCGCAACGCGTCGCCCGACATCCCCGTGTCCTACGACCCCAAGGAGACGCGCCCGCAGGCCGCGCAGCTGCTCACGCCCGAGCTGACGCTCAAGGCGCTGCTGGAGGAGAACGGAAAGGTGCTGCTGCGTCTGATGAACGCGCGCGCCACCAAGGCGGATCAGTGCAGTCGCCATGACCTGCTGTACCTGGCCTCGCTGCGCGCCAACGGCACCATGCCCACGTTCTCGGGCGAGACGTTCAAGCACGTATCGCTGGCCTTCATCGACCTGGCGGACCCGGAGCACAACGTGCAGTCGCTGCTGCCCTCGGCGTCGCCCGAGATCCTCGAGGAGAAGAAGAACCTGATCAAGCAGGGCAAGCTCATGGAGGCCGACGTGTGGCTCACGCTGCAGATGCGGCAGCAGGTCATCCTCACACTGCTGACGAACGTGGCGCACACGTTCGAGACCATGTTCCTGAAGCAAGTCATGGTGGGCGAGGTCACTGCGGCGGAGATCGGCTGCCGGTACTGCGGCTCGTCCAAGCGCAAGGAAGAAGGCGCGGACGGCGCCACCAACCTGCTGCGCTGTGCGTGTGAGGCGGCGTTCTACTGCTGCAAGGAGCACCAGGTCGAGGACTGGACCAACCATAAGACATGCTGCAAGACCATTCGAAAGGAGAAGCATGAGAGTTAGGAGTTAGGAAGATACAGAGCTACACTTCTTGATTCGACGTACACATGAATACCAACCAAGGATTGAGCCGTGTTTCAAGTTCTTAGCTACTGTACACCCCTTGGCGATACACAATGCTTCCGCTGAATGCTTACCCGGGGGATAGAGACCGAACGAAATACACTCTGAACCACCAGACTCCGACGTCGTGTGTGCGGTTATCAGCGCCATTTCTCAAGTCGACCCTCCGTCCGCGATGCTCGAGATCCCCGTGATCGACCTCAAGCACTACAAGGCCACCGGCGATAGGGCCGAGTGCGAGAAGGCTGCCGAGTCGCTGCACAAGTTCGGCGTGCTTTGCGTCCGCGACGAGGTGACAAGCAAAGCTTTCTCCTGCCTGCTGAGAGCTACAGAGGCTTATTGACGGTCATTCGTGTTGTGTAAAATGTAGCGAGCTGCCGACAGCGACAATGACACGTTCCTGGACATGATGGAGCGTTACTTCGAGTCGACGGACTTTGTGGAGGACGCGCGTCCGGAGTATCACTACCAGGTGGGCGTCACGCCCGAGCTCAAGGAGCGTGCTCGCAACCACTGCGCTCGAGCGGAAAAGCTGGACAAGCGCCACGCGCCGGTGTCGCTGTGTCCTCCCGAAGCGGACAAGAAGAGTCGCTTCTTCTGGCGAGTCGGCGAGCGCCCGGAGGTACGTGGAACGGATCTTCTGAATAAAAGAGATCTTAACTGGAGAAAGCTGACAAAATGGAGGTGAATGGTGATGTATTCCATCCTAGAACACTCAATTTAAGGAGCTGAACGCTGAGCCGGTGGTTCCCAAGAAGTTCCCGGAGTGGGAAAGCGTCATGAATATGTGGGGCGGCAAGATGCTCGACGCCATCACGGATCTCGTGGAGATCGTCGCCGTCGGACTCGGTCTCGAGAAGAACGCACTGGTGGACCGCATCAAGAACGGTCCTCACCTGCTGGCCCCCACGGGTAGCAACTTCAACGTGTTCAATCAGTTGAACGATGTGCTTGCAGCCTACCATTACGGTAGGATTTGAACTATACGAACGATCTCTACTGTAGTAAACCTGTTGCGGATGCTCACGGTTTTCTTTGGAATAATGTTGTGCAGATCTGAACTTGCTGACGATCCACGGTAAATCGCGCTTCCCCGGCCTGTACATTTGGCTGCGAGATGGCACGCGCACGGCCGTGAAGATTCCTGACGGCTGCCTGCTGGTCCAGGCCGGCAAGCAAATGGAGTATTTAACGGGTGGATACGTCCAGGCGGGTTTCCATGAAGTTGTCGTGGCGGAATCCACGCTCGAGGCGATCACCAAGCGTAAGGAGGCTGGCAAGAGCTTGTGGCGTGTCTCCTCCACGCTCTTCTCGCACACGGCATCCGACAAGACGCTGGAGCCTCTCGGACGCTTTGCAACGCCAGAGGCATTGGAAAAGTATCCGCCGATTCTGGCGGGCAACCAGGTACTGGCCGAGCTCTCTCAGATTGAGCTCGGCACGGGCTTCACCCTCCACCGCGACTAGATAGTTGTATCAATCTACTACGAGGTAGCACTGATCGTAAGTAAGTCATGTTCCTTAAGTGATAACGTTTACACGGTGGTTTCCGTGAAGCTACACATCGTCCCTAGGTTGTTGTACGACCAGAGCGATGATGCTAACCGGAGTAAATGATCTGTCCGGTGAATGGTATGGGTCAGTCAGCTCAGCAGTTTCTACACAACACATTCGCAAAGCTTTCGTACCGATCCGGGCGGCACAACACCATTTTCGCTGTCGTGAAGTAGGCAGAGGCTGGCAACCTCGAGACGTTTGCCTTGAACCGTACTCAGCAGTTGCTGGCCACGATACGTGCTCGATGTGGTGCCGTGAGATTTACGCACAGCTGCCACGGCGTTGGTCGAGAAAACTTTTTTGCCGTGCGTGTCCATAGTGTGCGCATGCTTCATATCAACCTTCAGGTTCTTCATGCGTTGCACTTCCCTATAAAGTCAAAGCAACGAGTTCAGCATTTGAGGGAGAAACTAACGATACAAATCCACAAAAGATCACTTCGTCTTGCGGTGGTTGTCATTCGCTCGCATGACCACGTAGCGTTTCTCCGTCAGCTTCTCTTTGGCCTCGGCAAGCTCTTGCTGCTGCTTCTCCAAGAGCAAAGCGCGCTTCTTCTCCTTGAATTTCTCAAACTTTGCCGTGTTCAACGCTCGCTGATCCCGCTCCATGCTATCGGCACGAACAAATACGTTCTTCGCATCCTCGAAGAGCTTCAGGCGCGCCAGATTCTTCTCGGTGTTCTTCAGCTCCAGCAGCAGCTTCGAGAACTTGACGTGTGGTTCCTGTAACTTGTTTAGATACGTTTCGAGCTGCGCTCGCTCAACTTCGTGGGTCTTCTTCAGTTCGTCCTGGTGGTGTAAAATCTCCCGCTCGCAGGTCTCCGTGCGTGCTGCACACAAAACATCGCTACGTTGCTTGGCCAGTACGATACCACGGCTAAACTGTTGGCCCTCCTTCTCCTGGCGTCGAGTCTCGTACGTCCCCTGCATCTCCACAAACTCGTGCTTGATAAGTCGCAGTCTGTCGCGCAGTACGATGGCCTTGTCGTACTTCTTGGTGTTCATGGCTAAGTCACGAAGCAGATCGTCCAGCTCCGCCCGGATCTTCTTGAAGATCGTGCATTGGTCGTGCTTGTCGATGATGTCGTCCGCTGAAAAGCCAAACACGGCGAACACATCCACCAGCGCCTTGATGTCCATCGGGTTCTTCTTCGATCCCCCGGGGGCCTTCGGATCCAGCACTGTGAGTTGCTCGGCCTTCATGATGGCGAACTGCAGGTCATCACGCAACTGTTCAAGCGAGAAACACGCTCAGTTTTACATCCATACTACCGCAAGTTGCATGTATATTACCTGTTGCTTTTGCTCCTCATCCATGGTAACGTAGTAAGGTAGAACGTAGCTACAACAGCTCAAATGGAGAATGGAGTGAAGAATACGAAGTAGACGTCAAATTGAGATCACTAAAAATACGAGAAGGTCGGTGAAGCTAAAACGGCAACAAGAGCTTGACGTCCATAACGGTAACAAGCAACACACGAGCCATCGCTTAGACACTTGGAGCAGTGCGATCACGGATTCGCACAGCCAATGGGCCTTTCACCGGTAGCACGAATGAGAAGTCGTATGTGATCTTGAACGGGTCCTCCACCGTCTCAATGTCGAAGCGACTGAAGAGCACAGCCATGACGGTCTTCATCTCCAGCATGGCCAGACGCATGCCGATGCATTTCCGTGGCCCCGTGCTGAAGGTGATGAATTGCGGCGGTGTGATGCTCTTAGGTTCGCCGGTTTTCTCGTCGAACCAGCGCTCGGGTTTGTACTCCGCGGCATCGTCCCCCCAGACGTTCTTGCGTCTAGCAGCGGCGTACTTGGACACGACCACCACCGTCCCCTTTTCGATGAATGCACCGCTCGTGAGTGTCGTGTCCCTCGTCGTGCACCGATACGTGGAAACGGACCACAGACGCACGCTCTCCTTCACCGCGGCGTCCAAGTACACGAGCTTCTGCGTATCCTCAAGAGTCGGCGCGCTCATTTGTCCCGTCAACAGCTCGGGCAGCACTGATGCGATCTCTTCGCGAATCTTTTGCAGAACTCGAGGGTAGCGGTTCATCATCACGATAAGCCACGACAAGCTGAAGGAGGTCGTGTCTTTCCCTGCTATGAAGAAGTTCACAGCCGTGTCTTGAAGCTCGCGGGGGTCGGCGTCCACGTTGTCCTTCATCAGCAATGTCAAGAGGTTCTTCTTACCATCTCCAGGGTTTTTGTCGCCGATGGATCGGACCATGATGTCACGCACCATGTCGTTGACGATCTTCATGTTCTCCCTCAAACGCCGTTCAGCTCCGACGTTGAGGAACCGCGTGAGCTTCCACATCCACATGGGGGTCTGGAATCGGTTCTGCACCGCATGTAGTGCGATGTCCAGGGGGTGCATGTCGTCGACGAGGACGTCGCCACCGAGTTGATTGAGCTCCACGCCGAATCCGATGCGGGTGAAGACGTCGCTCGTGAACTTGCCCAGCAGCGACTTCATGCTCACAGTTTGTTCGCGATCTGCGCATTGAGCGAGGACGTCTCGAAGCTGGAGCGTTTTCTCGCGGATCACGGGCTCCATGACATCTCGAATGCTCTGAGTGGAGAAGAGGTGGCTGGCAGCGCGACGCTGCTGCTTCCACTTGTCCCCGTTGACGTTGAGTAGCCCGTTGCCCAACACGTCGAACGAGATATCGCCGAGGGTGCCGCCCTTTTCGAACACTTCGAATTGGTCACGGAAGACGTCGTCCAGGTCGCTGGGCATGGAGAGCACGACCCACGGCGGTTGGAACAGCAGCTGGAGGATCCACGGTTTACCCTCACTGGCGTCGGTCTGGTCGTTGATCCAGTCGCTCATTCGGTAGCGGTTGAAGAGCAGTACGTCCAACGTGTTGCCCAGAATCGGCAGCGTCGAGGCGGGACGGAAGAGGTCCTCCATGCCGGGGTCTGGTAACGGGACGGGCATGTTGAGGATCTTCCACGACGCGTAGAGCGCGGTCAATGCACCGCATGCTAGCAGCACGGACTGCTGGGCCCCGTCGTGACTTGAGCTTGACCACATCGAAGTGCCGGTGAGTTGGTTGGTTGAGTCGCTTGAGCTGAAAGGAGAAAATTGGAGAATGACAATTAAAAGTGGAGTGCTGGAGCTGAAGCTGTGCCGTACGCCAACACGATTCATCGCTGGTGGGTCTCGAGAAGATCAATTTCATGGATGACCCCAGCTAGCATGGGGAGTGCAGCCCGCGGATTGCACCAGGAAGTTAAGGACGGCAACTGCAAGTCCCGCATTGTACATCGCGTGGCAAATGGACGATCGGATCCACTTGGGGGTGGCACCCATTTGGATCAGCGAGAGGAGCCTCTCAAAGGTCCCACTACGGATTGAGGACTTTTTCTCCAAGCGTCGTCGTCTACGATCTGGACCAAAGTATGGGGAATGTATGGAGCTACTATGCGGGGGACAGCGACGCCTTCGACAAGGCTGCGTGCTTGCCGACGGGGGACGCCTGCTCAGCCTTCTACACGCTCTTCAGACGGAGCGCAGCGAAGGTTGTGCTGCAGCAGGAGGCGTCTGGCCTGACTTCGGCGCGTGAACAGATTCTGCTGACGCTGGAGAACTGGGTCAGCGAGGCCGCAGTCTTGTATGACCAACAACCAAGCGAGTTCCCCATCACGGTGACTATGCAGGAGGAGCTGACGTTCGACGCAGCCGACGCCAGTCGCCATCCGCCCCAGAAGGAGAGTGATAGTGGTGTGCCAGCCTCCTTAGAGGAGAATATCCTCAAAGGGTTGTGCTCTAACCCGTTGAGCACGCCTGATAGTATCTTCAAGATCATGGTGCAGCTTGGCAAGCGCCTTCGAGGTGACGAATTCCTGCGTGTAGTGGTCAAGTACCCGCGAGCGGCGCGGATGTTCGCGAGTCAGCAGCTCATTGCTCGCTCGGACGTGGGCAACAGCTTCAAGATGAGCGTGTTGCAAGGGGATTACAGCCAAGCTGCCGCGGTGGTGGGCAAGACAGCGTACGGAGACAGCGTGCTCGAGACCAAGCGCAGTCGACTGAAGGAGGCGGCCAAGCTGCTGCAAGCCTCGATGGATACATCTTCCCCCTCCATCACGTCGACACTGTCACTGAGTGCAACGGAGCTGCACGAGTTGTCCTCGTCTCGATCAGCGGACTCGCTCAACCAGGTGATGACGAATGAGATGCTTGAGTTGCTCGAGACGCAGCGATCGATGGAGCGCACGTTGTCTCTCCCCGCTGGGCTCCTCGTGGGAAGTTCCTTGGTGGAGACCGTCCAGAAGCTGGTGACGCTGCACCCGGTGCATCGGCAGGCTCTAGTGCTCGCTGTCGACTGCGCCGAGACGTATTGCATCCCTCCTCGACAGTTCTGGTGGACGCTATTGAGAGTACTAGCTCGAACGGATCAGTGGGAGACGCTAGTGGCCCTGGCTGGGGCCATTCGACCGCCCATCGGGTACGTGTCCATTATCGAGGTCATGCTCGACGAAGACCAGCACAATCTGGCGCGGGTTTTGCTCGAAGCCATCCAAGATCCCAACGAGCGCGAGCAAGTCGCTGCATTACTCGCCGAGGACCAAGACGACGACCAGGAACCACAGCAGCTTGACACACTGTAACAACGCATAACGTATCTCAAATGTTTTGTATGTTTTGCCTTCGTGGACTCGACTCCACTACAGTACGCCCCAATCTCTCGGCTACATTCCATGTAAGCATGACTTGCCTGGGAGCAGCATTGAGCGCGTCGGCAAGTCATGTGGCCACGCACTTCAACCAGCACCATCATATGCTGGACCGTCTTTCTCACCAAAAGCTTCAACGTCCGCGTGTTTATCTTGCTTTTTGTATGCTCAAGCGCCGGACATCCTATCGGCGGTTTGGATTTCGGGATTCCCATCACCACCCACGCGGGGTTCTTCTCTCCAAAATCGAAACACCCACGGATAAAACTAAGTCTCAACGCTGTTGCTTGAATAAAACACCGCTAATATCCCGGGTTACTCACGAACGACCCCTTGCCGATCCGATGTGCTGTTGGTGAACTTCACCAGGTGAGCTCCTAATGATCCACTGCGTCATTCCGTCTTCTGCCAGGTCCCCCGCACACGACTCCGATGCTGCGCCTCCCCGGTCTCCTGACGCGCCGCTGCGTGGCCCCAGCGCAGCGCGGCGCTGTGCTGCTGCCGAAGGCTCCGTTCTCG
>JAIKVE010001865.1:0-10114 GCA_024679115.1 Phytophthora pistaciae
TTCGACGACGACTTCACCTTGGTGGTGCGGTAGATCGAGTTCAGCGATTCATCGAGCAGTTGCTGCTCCAGGAGCTTCTGACACGCACTAAACGCCGCAGACGCTCTGGCACCGGCCTTAGAGGGCATCGGGTCGCTCCGGAAAGCTTCAAGTTCCAACTCAATCGGCAGGTTCAGCTCAGCCGTAAACATACTCTTCCCGCCATATCGCTCCTCCGAGATCGAGTACATCCGCTTCACGTCCACAGTGTACAGGCGGCTCGGCAGAGACTGGCAGAACTGGTTGATGCACGCAATGCTGCTGTCTAGATCCAGCACAGCGCCCGTGGACTCAATTTCGATTTTCTGCTCGCCGTTGCCCATCATTTGAGCCGCAATGGAGCGCGGTTGCTGCTGGATGGTCTCGACTCTCTCGTGCGAAAACTCGAGCTGGTTGATCACTTCCGCCTCACGGACCAACTGCTTGTAGTACACCTCGTGGGCCAAGTCGTTTTCTTCACCCAAGTAGTACACGATGCCGTCCTCGTGACGCGCACGGCCCTTCAACTGCATCAGCATACGCGAAGTCCCCACGCGATCCATCAGCCGTCCTCGTGACGCGCACGGCCCTTCAACTGCATCAGCATACGCGAAGTCCCCACGCGATCCATCGCCACGATCAATCCACACTGGGGGAAATCCACACCCTCCACCGACACACTGTCAAGTGCGTACGCGGCTTGGATTCGGACTCGAGTGCAGGGGCATTAATTGTCGGCTTTTTCCCACTTGCCAATCATTTCAACAAGCAGCTTCTGCGAATCTGCGCGCGTTGTTCTGCGTTTAGCGGACTAACTACTAGAACGTGGAGCTGTTGGTCAATGGTCTGACCGAAGTCGTGTTTTAAACCTCCCAGCTCCTGGCTGGCCAGACCCGGCACCTTGAAAAGCTCCTGTACGCTACCAACTTTGGTGTTTTTCAAATGCTTTGTGAGAGGCCCCGCCAACGAGATCCACCGTGGATTCCACGTGTTAGAATCCGTTTTAGTAGTACAGATGCGTGTGTCGACGTGGACGAATTCGTAGGGTTTCGCTTGCCTAAGTGCAGTCACGAGCTTCATGTTGCTGCCGACCTTAACAGGAAAGAAGTCGTCACGTGGCGCCATCGAGAGACACCATAGCTGCAGCATGTCCATCCCGGCTTGCTGCTGCTGCGCGCCTGGCACGTCGTTCATCTTTCCGCCGTTCTTAACGACGGTAGTTAGAGGTAGGCTTGGGCACGAGCAACAATGTGAAAAACAAGCCGAGCGGAGCCCCGCAAGCGGGGCTCTCTAAACAGGTTTTAGCCGAGCACGCGAGACCGCCCGCCTCGCTTCGCTCGGCGGGGGAGTTTGCCAAATTCTTGATCTGTTCATTGTGCTTGTTTCAAAATCTAAACCTAAAATATGCACGTTCTCACTGACGTGAACGCGAGCGAACCCCGATAAATTGCTTACCCGCCAGTGTATACTCGTAGTCCGGGTGGGTGTATATTTGCCCTCTAGACTTTACATATCCAAACCCTAAATATTTCATACAGATATAACATCTTTTGCTGCTTGTTTGTGCATAAGGTGTATTTAGGTCACTTACTATACGCTGGTATTGATTTTAACTGCCGCGCCATGCTGAACCCGAACTCCCTTCCGCTCTCTGTATAGCATTTAAGACCAGGATACATGGTTTGGCGAAGACCACCCACACCTGCCTAGGCCAGAGCCCTCGTAAATTGTAGGTTAATGCATCGAAGCGTTCTTCACAGTCAAGTAATTCAACACCGCGTCCATAGGAACTAATAGCGTTTCGTGGTCAGATGAGGGATCAAACGGCACACTCCTCTTGGAATCCTTTTGCCGTTTGAACATATCCTACCGTATTTGAACGTATGCATAAATCCTGTAGTATAGTGAATCTTGGGAAAAGCCTAAAACGACGTAGTCCCAAGTGCAACAAACTCTCAGTCATCGACGACTTAATGTATAGTTACAATGTAGATGACGCTAATACTTAAGTACAATTCAATAGCCTTACAGTAAAACAACAGAGGCAAGTCCGAATTCGGTCCCCCCCCCCCCCCCCCCCCCCCCCCCCAATTGTACAGGTGACCGGTCGTCCGAAGGCCTGCCCTGGGCTGCTAATGCCAACGACTGCGCCATCACCGCACATTAAACTGCTTGGGCTGACGAATAATATGCGCTCTAACGCCGACTCACATGCGAAAGCCAGGCAAGTATATAATCGGTGGTCGTAGGTGTGTTTTACAAAAGCTACATGTGCATTGTAATAGAATATAATAGAATAGCATATAAAGTGTTAAAAAAGAAGATAAAAACTTAAGTAAGAGCATTTTGCGATAGGATTGGACAGTATAAGCCAAAAAAATTACATCATTTTCATAAAGTGAAAAATTCCAGCACTCCAACGTGCTATACAGTAGGTAGAGATTATCTACATCCGGTCGAGAGTTCGCGTGGCTAAAGCCAACCCAAAGCATGAAACCAGGCTGCGAACTACTTGACTTCCAAGACACTGGCTCTTGGCGGTTCCCGGATCTTGGGCACCACTTCTAGGTGCTGTCGCTACCGCGCGGTACTTTCCATGGCGAATCCACTGGCGAGCAATTCTGCTACCGACCAAATTACAGTAAATCGAAGTTCCTATAGACCTGCATACCGCTGCCTACGATTTTAGAATGGGTCATGAATGTTAATACTCCGGGCTCCAATAGCAGAAGCTCCGGTATTGGTGACGCAACAGGCCTTAGTCATTCGGCACCTGCCGGGCTAAGATATGTTTCCGCTAAAGGTTTCTTTCGATAGGTACATTAACCCGACAGACACCATTAGCCCCAGAAAAACTACTTGATATAACATTTTCGGCATGGCAGACGCTACAGTGTTTACTGATCGATCGAATCGGGAAGGGATCGGTCCCTTCAATACTTGCAGCTGTATAACTTCTTGATATGTGTGCTCCTAAACATCTCATCTCGACTGTACTAATTTGCATAGATCTACTACTAATTTGACTGGACTAATCTTGAAAAGGAGTGGATGATACCAATGTCCTCCTTTTTGTTGGCCAAGTTGCGCCAACTATTCTCGCTCAACTAAAAAAAATAGAATAAGAGCAAAAGTTTTAGCTCATTGATAAACGTGGACTCTTTGGAAACCACAATGTCGGGTTTATAGTTAATTTAACCTGATCGTAGACAGAAACACAATAGATTTTTTTCTGAAGTGATAGTGCTGCGGTTGATACTAATACCCCATACTAATAATTTCAGTCTATCCGATAGAGCTACGTATTGGAGCTTAATTAAGATAGTGCTAAAATTTAGTCATTCGTGCGGATCTAGAAAATATTGCTACGACTAACATGTAAGTTCGACATCCAGGAGTGGCTATAAAAAATACCCCTCGCTTTAACGTACATGGCAGTGTTCAATCATTAATTACGGACCGGACGGATTGGACACCCTTAAGCGGTCCATTAACACTTTTGGGTACTAACATTTCTGTGGCTATTTCCGTGATTCATTTTTCATAATTACACAGATTGCTACAAAAGATGTCAAAACTTGGTGTGATGAGCCTTACGCTAAGCATTTTATTGAACAGCCCCGTCAGCCGCAGGTTTTTACTGCACAGGGGTCTGGGCGAGCAACCCCAACACACACTCTATTATGCTATCTATAGTTTGTGTCGTGGAAGTGCATTTTTATTAGGGTTAAGAGAGATAATAATTTAAAAACCCATTGCATAACTAATAGAGCATCGTGCATAACTTCGCAGCACATTCCAGCTCGACAGTGTGTGCATCTTTACCGACTCTAGTACTAAAAGTTTCAGCCCGCTCTGGGTGCCCACTATACACACAGTCCTATCGACACAATGCTCTACAGCATATACCACAGCAATTCAAACTTGATGAAGTACGTCTCCTCGAACTGTGGAAGCCTAGCCTAGTGTGTAATTCCATTAGTCGGAAGGTTCAACGACTGTCGACACAGCCTACATGCAGTAACCTCAAAACTGTAGCTATCCCAATATCAGTAATACCTCTAAACTACTATTTTTGTACTGCCTAAATCATACATATATACTGTAAAACCTCTAATTGTGCCCCACCCTCGAGTAGTACCCCACCTCTCATTTTTGATTACTTGGGGTGGGGACTTACAACAATACCCCACCCTCTAATAGTACCCCACCCTCTAATAGTGCCCCACTCCCCACTAAAAATTTAGTACCCGTTCCAACCTTTGCACTCCCCCATTCTAAAGAACATGAACCTTTATTGGCAGTGAAGCTTCTTGTTGCTGGTCGCTGCTGGGATACCACATTTTTTATCCAAGTTACCGTCATTGCCCTCGCTCATCTACAAAGCGCCATACCGCACACTGTATTCCATAAACTAAAGCGATTTGCATACCAAGGATGAAAGCTGATTTTGAAATAAGTTTTCGATCGTTTTCTTAGCTTTAAGTTGTTTTAACAATCATCGATAAAATCGATGATTTTAGGTGGGGTATATTTACATGTTAATCGGGCACTGCTCTTTTTGCTAGTACCCCACCCTGTTCCACCGTTTGCGTGGGTGGGGTACTAACTTAGTACCCCAGGGGCACAATTAGAGGTTTTACAGTACGTAGATCTACCTTCAAGTGCGGAAGCCGAGTATCCACTTTCATTAGTTGGAAGGTGCAACGACTGTCGACACAACCTTCACGCAGTAAATGCATCAACACTGTAGCTACCGCTATCCCAAAACTATCAGTAACTACCAATTTTGTACTTCCTAAATCGTAATACTAATCTGAGTGGACCAAATTATAATGCATGGGTACATCGTACCAAAAACCTCCAGCCAACACGTGTGGTACACACTTTAAATACATGTGGTACACACAGGGGACTCTATTATAGATACCTAGCACATCCCATTTTGATCCCGCTATACAAAACTTAGCACAAAGTGTGACTGAAAGGCTTCAGCGCACTAAAAAAAAGGAGGGTCGATAAGGCCGTCTGAAATATATTTATCTGATATCATTTGAGTGACGTCACTCAAATGGGATCGTGCGGCACGTGTCATTATTGCAGATTTGTGACATTGAAAGAAAAGATTTGTGACATTGAAAGAAAAGAACGGTGAAGGAGTGAAGGCGAAAAGCACCCCACACGTAAAGTCGCGACGATGGCCAACCTGAACAAGCCGCAGCAGGTTCCGCCACCACCGTCGCCGCCGCAGCAGCAGCAGACGGAGCTTGCCATGCTGGAGCTTTGGTGTCTTTCCATGGCGTCAAACGATGGCACTTTTTTTCCTTTGAAGATCGAAGGCGCCAAGAAGGGGGCTGATCTCGTGACCGCTTTGAAGAAACTGAAGCCGAGTGACTTCGGCCAGATCGACAGCGATAACATCCGAGTTTGCACTGCTAAAACGGCTCAAACAGGTGGATCCCTTTGGCAACGCCCCTCGCGAAGCAGCTGAAAAACGCCAAGGTCCCTCACGTACAGGAGCTCTCCAAGATTCCGGGTTTGGTCTGTGAAGAGGTGGAACGCTGGGAGGTGTTGAAAGACGTGTTCTGTCAAACCAATGACCAACAGCTCCACATTCTAGTTGTCCGTTACGATACGCTACAGCGCATCCAGGAGAGGAGGCTATTCCGGAGGTTGGTGCCAAAATTCAGTGGGAAAAAGCCGACGCACTTTTCCCTGCTCTCGAAATCGCCGCTGATCCAATTGTCCGGGTTCCTGCCGCGTACGCAATAAATAGCGGGCTGGTCATCAGAAGTGAATATCTACTCTTGTACCGCCGCCCTCAGCTCGTGGCGGAATGGCAGACTCTCAGAGCGCTCGTTTGCGACACCTACGCCGAGCTGTGGATCATGGGCCCTCCAGGAACGGGCAAGTCGTGCGCGGCTTTTGCATTTGCGTGTTCTCTGGATCGATCCGACTGGGACGTCGTGTGGATTCATTTTCCCAAGCGCGGTGCTGGTCTATTGCAGTGCATTCTCCTTCGTGGTGAGAACGAGAAGCAGACCTGCAGCATCAAGCGAGAAGATCTGGATGCCCTGCTCGAGTCACTGCAAGATAAGACCATTGTTTTTCTTGACGGATTCACTACCGAGAAGTACAGTAACGAAGTGGTTGATTCGTGCTTGTACTGGCGCGGGAAACACAAGTTATATCGTCGACTGGTGTGGGTAGCTCAATGTCACAGCGTGGGAGGGATTATCAGCCTATAGCAGGTGGCACACTTCCAGTAACTGCTGGCGTTACGTTGAAGAGCAAGGCGGTTTTTGATACTGCCATACCGAAGGCAGAGGTCAACGACGAAGAACTTTTCAAACTTGAGTCGTGGACAATGGAAGAATACAAGGAGGCGGTGGCGGATGATGACTTCTATGATCATGTGAAGACGAAGTTGAGTTGTGATCCTGCTCGTTGGGCGGATAAGAACCAATTACTGGAAAGTAAGTTCTTCGTGGCCGGTGGGAGCGCTCGTTATATGTTCGATTTAAGCATCGAGGCAGCTGAGAACGACTTGAAGAGTGCGATTAATGCCACCCCAGATATCGCGTTGTATGTCAAGCGCAGAATTGGTATTACATCCGCTGGCACTGTGACCCGACTGTTTTCTTGGAGTCGTGATAAAGGCTCAAACGAAGCAAAAGCGAACCTGTTGAGTTGCTTCGTTGCTGGGAAACTCGCGCAGCAACTTGGTCCCGATTTCGTGCAAGACATCTCGATGTTGTTCCCGATTAACCCCTCAATGGATGGGTATTTGTTCGAGTTGTGGTTCTTCGCAAAACTTGTCCACGATGGTATTAGATGCTACACCACGAAAGATACGACTTCAACGGATTGCGAAATATGAAGCGCGCGCGAGGTCCCGTACTTTGATCCACTCGGTACAATCTTGCTGAACGGGGGGCCTCAGTGGCTGGCTCCAAGGGAGTGGAACCAGGGCGGGTATGACGCTGTATTCGTGGAAATCCGTGGAGCAAACCCTCAGGTGGATACCAGGGCTATAGAAGCCAATTGCACGACGGTGATCAAAGTTCGGTTTGTTCAGGTGACTCACGCGAAGAAACATTCTTTCAAAGAATCGTTTTTCAAAACGCTCCTGACGCGGTTAACAAGCGTCTTGACGGACTATTGGTTTGAAGAAGTTGAAGTGTGCTTTGTGGTCCCTCACGAGAGGCTAGTCAAGGAAGGCTTCAAACCAGCAGTTGATGAGCTCCAAATGGACAAGGATGTACTTCAGCCTGCCAAGCTGTCGAAAGATACGACTCGAATCACCATCAGGACGCTTGGGGTAGACTATTCTATTTTCAAGGAGAACCGAGCCAAGCGACTCAAGACTGGGTGAAGTCGTGTGGTTGTTGGAGTAGGCGAAGTTGGTGTAGCTGAGACCGTGGCCGAAAGCCCACTGAGGTTCGCAGTAGTCGCCCGACGCGCACTGCGTAGTCACGCGGTGGTTGTAGGGGATCATGACGTTGCCAGAGTCCTTGGGATATGTGATCGGCATGCGGCCGCTCGGGTTCACGTCGCCGTAGATGATTTCAGCCACGGCCTGGCCACCGAGCTCGCACGCCAGCATACCGTTCAGGACGGCGTACACATTTTCCGGCAGGTCCTTCAGAATACGCGGTCGTCCCTCAAACAGCACCAAGATAACCTTCGTAGCCGTGGACGCCAGCTCCTTCACATACTCGATCTGACCTGCAAGTAGTGCGAGGTCGTCGAGGTCGCCACTCTTCTCTTCGTACGGTTCCTCCCCAATGACTGCGATCGTGTACTCGGCTTGACTGGCGTATTCCTTCGCAGTTGACAGGTCCGCATCCGAGTAGTTCCCCGTCACGTTCAAGCCGTTGAAGTAAGTGAACGAATCGTTGCCCACGATCTTCTCGAGTCCCTGCTTCACCGACACACCGTGCGTGAACATGTCGTTGCCAGATACTCCCCACGCCTGAAGACTCCAGCCACCACACTGGTACCCGATGTTGTGGGCGCTAGGACCCGTCAGAAACACCGACGCGTTCTTTGAAAGCGGCAGCGTACTATCATTGTTCTGCAGCAACACAATCGACTCGCGTGCTGCGGCCAGAGCAATAGCCACATCCTCGTCACTGCCGACCATCTCAACGTACTCTGCACCTGGCATCGGGTTGTCATAGAGACCGAGCTTCACCTTCGTCTTGATCACGCGACGCACCGATTCTTTGAGGCGTTCAACGATCTCCGGCTTCTCGTCTATCAGCTTGTTCGTGCCGTTAGTGAAGCTGAGACCAGAGCCGACCATACTCATGTCAACCGACGTGCGCTCGAGAGCGAATCGTGTAGCTTCGTCCGTCGAACGCGCGGAGCGGTGGAAGCTGGCCAAGTGGTCAATCTCTCCGTAATCCGACACCATAAGACCATCAAAACCGAGATCATCGCGCAGCAGCGTCTTCATCAGCTTCGTATTCTCGATCACAGGGACGCCATTCACCGAGATGTAGTTCTCCATGCCAGTCAGCAGTCCAGCATCCACCGCAGCCTTGAAAGGGGGGAAGTAATAGTTCATGAGGTCGAAGTCCGACATCACCACGCCGTCCTTGTCGTGGCCCGTGGGGTTCCACGAATACCCGATCCAGTGCTTCACGCACGCAGCGGACTCGTTGAAGCTCTGGATGCCACGAATCATGGCGACTCCCATGGTCGAGACGAGGTGCGGGTCCTCGCCAAAGGTTTCGTACACACGCGGCCACAAGGGGTTGTGCACGATGTCGAGGACAGGATCGAAGACCCACGGAATTCCAGCAGCGAGGGCGTCACGCGCAGTGATTCGGCCCTGCTCGTACACGAGCTCTGGGTTGAAGGTGGCGGCCGCGTTGATCTGCTGACCGAAGAAAACCGTGTCCGTCACGAGTGTGTTGCCGTGGGCAGCGTCTACCCCGTAGATCATCGGGTGGCCGCCGTTCGCCTCCATGGCGATCACTTGAATGCGGTGGACGAAGGCTCGCGCCTCCGCCGTCGTCCAGCCCCAACTCCCGTCGACTTCGCCCAGGACCGACATGGGGAGGCCGATGTAGGAGCCCACGTGGAGCTTGGCGTAGTCGCGCAGCGCGTCTTCGTCCAGTTGGTTGGTCGAGTTGGTGAGCCCGTAGATCGCGATCTCCGTCATCTGGCCCACCAGGTCGAGCGTGGTGAAGTTGGCCATGATCTCGTCCACTTGAGCGTCCCATTGGTCAGCAGCGGCGAAGTGCCCCGCGTTGAAGATGGCGAGGCTGAGAGCGGTGTAACCCCCCGCCGAGAGCCACGACGTGAGCATCCTCCTGGCTGTGATCTGTTCAAAGGGACTGTGACGACGAAGGCGAATTGCAAAGTGAGGACTGCGGCCTGCAGTCTGCGGGGGCCAACAGGATCGCGAATTGGTGCTTCGACTCGAAAGCAGCTCTGGCAGGGACATCTTGCTGTGCGCTCGTTCAACACGAACGGGGCATTTTGCTGCTTGGACCTCTTCAGTTTTGCATAGCCCAGGCGGGGACGCGTCCAGCAATCTTACGCCGGGCAAGGAGTGACGCCTACGTGCGGCGCGACGCGCGAAGCAATTGTTCCCGCGCGAGGAACAGAGCCTCACCCATTGCACGATCTCGCACTCGTCAATGCCAACTGAGCGCTCGTGAAAAAAATGCCAGGTATAGGTAAATGTACACACACTGCAACTTACTCAGAAGTAAGTTAGTGTACTCAACATGCCTCTTCAACGTGATCTTTTGTGGACCACCTCAGGCAACGTACCTCTGCTCTGGTTCATGAACTGGTAAGCTACGTTACATGCCGGGAAATGTGGTGTCCCAGATTAAGTGGTGTGCCGGAAAAACTGCGCCTTTTTGGTGGTTTGTCCCATCAAACTGCTGCGATCTTTCCAATACGGTGTTTAAAACAAACCACCACATTTTCGGCATTTAGAATCTAGACAGGGCTGTCTAGATTCTAGAAGTTACCCCGACGCCGACACCACCGCAGCCATGAGCGGCTTGGGGCAGCGGGTCCGTAACACGTACGCGTCGGGCGCGCCGGCCAACTATGTGCCCGGCCTGGGCCG
>JAIKVE010001866.1:0-10113 GCA_024679115.1 Phytophthora pistaciae
CCGGCCGCTGAAATAAAATTGGTTAGGCTGTTCAGCCAGCTAAAGCTGTCCTCCCAGTATAATCTTCAGGTTTATTCGGTCAATGGTTCGAGTTGATCAGGTCAATAAAGGTAGCGACGCTACTGCCGAGTCACAAGTTTAGGCTAGCCCGAGCCTAGATCAACTCTGGTGCTTCGCAGACACCTAGTGTGTGTGCACATGCTTCCGTGCTTCCTTTTTTTCTTTCTGAGAAACATTCATGCCTAGAAGTATTAGTTTAAGGGTTTGCATGGTTCTTGCTGGATAGTGGCACTATCTGATAAATCTAGACAAATATTGTTTACATTCGCCAAAGGATGGCACTATCTAAAAATTAATGACACTGGCGTTGTTGTCCGATCACCAGAGGTTAGCAGTACCGAATTACCTATGTTATCACCTTCTATATGTTCTGCCATACACCCCCTAATTGACCAATCACAGGCCTTTCGGGAAGATTGGTGTGCACTGCCCTTTTATAGTGACTCACTTGATATTTGTATTGAAACGCGTTTTCTATGCATTTCCTTGGCTAGCCAGGGCACCGAAATGTCGACTCTATAGAGTTCGCTGAAGTGTATGTCATAACATTGGTAACGAGCGGAGCCCCGCAAGCGGGTCTCTTTAAAACAGGTTGTAGCCGAGCACGTGAGACTGCCCGCCTCCCTTCGCTCGGCGGTGGCCTCTAGTGTAGAACACACAACTTATGTGGTACACACAGCGGTCTATATTACAGGCAGGGATTCACAGTAACACGATTTTCTTCCAAACTACTGGATTATTTCGTTATTAGATCTCCCTCGACTAATGCATCAGCATCATCTTCGCATGGGGGATCTGGATTTCTGTAGTAAAACTACTACATTAGAGCCCAGTAGTTCCTATCAGTTTGGTGGTCGACCCTAAACGAGCTGTCCCTTGTCGTCGCCGCTGTCACGCTCCATACGACGAATTCCGCTCGATTGTGCTTGAGTAGAACCTGCATTTCGGCGCGTTGGTTGTCGGTTCTCGTCCGAAGGTTGCTCATCACGAATCCTCCGGTGGAGAAGACGCGCTCTTGGAACGCGCTGGAAGGGCTGCGTCCGAGCCAAACGCGAGCAAGAGCAGCGATGGACGGGAAGTGCACTCGACCGACATCACGAAACCATTGGAGGATGTTCACATGCTCGCAGACGGCATCTACACGCCAGCAGACTACGCCATTACGGCGAACCATGAGCAACGGGATGAAGTCGTCCTTGCTTATCCCCTCCGTCACTGATTGCTGCAGCGCGACAGCGACCCAGTCTACCGAGTACTCGAGCCACTTCTGCAGAACGTTGTCGGCTTGTTCATGCAGGGTTGACGTCGGCGTCGTGTCGAGCGTTGCTGGCTTGATGGGAGCGCCACAGATGCTCCTTTCATCGTCCATAGTCGGCACCAAATCGAAGTTGGCTGCTGTAGTCGACGTCCCGTTCTTGGGGGCTTCACCGGAGCTCGCGTACAACGCACACTACACCTCCCGATGAGCATGGAAGAGCAACTCCTGACCAGCATCCATAGTTGCCTTCGTGCGTTGCGAGACATCAACGGCTTCCTTCTCCTCGTCATCCCCATCTGCGTACGGCGCAATCGGCTTCAAGAGCGTCTCGACCGAAACTTGGTCCGCGGATCCAACATCAAGATCATCACCGTCTCGGTAGTAGCCACCGAGATTCTTTGCTCCACTTGCCCCTTCATACGGGCAATGCAAGTCCGCGCCAGCTTACTAAGTCGTTCAATGGGGACCTCGTAGCGGGGGAATGACTGAGCCGTAGTCGTCGTAGCTCTCGGGGCGTCGATGTCGCACAGGTGAAACTTGGTGCGGTGCAAACTCTCGGCGGCAAACTTCAGCAAGACGATCAGCTCCGATGCAACCAGTGCATTACGCTGGACCTCAATCCGAGCGAGGTCCGCAATAGGGCCCACTATAGCCCCCATCTCGGCCATTAGCTGCCAGTCTGCGAACGTTAAGCACTCGAAGACGGTGGCGTCGTCACCATTCCGCAGTTCTGAAAGAACCCGCGAAAAGCTGAGTAGTTGACGATGGAGCGCTGGAACAGCTTCACCGTGAACGCCACGCGAGTATCACAGTCGAGCGTCGTTGCCAACTTCGGTAGGCTGTAGAAGTTCTGAACATCTTCAAGTCGCTGGCAGCGCTGGGGAGTACTGAAGTAGTTGTTGAGAGCTCGAACGCGCTTGATCAGGTCACGTCCTTCCTTGAAAACACCTCCAACCGTGCAGTAGCGCTGCTCTCGATAGTAGGCATTGGTCTTTGGGTCGTACACCTTCACCGTCTCCTTGTTCTCACGCATTCCCATCCCATACTGCAAGCACAGGTTCAGCACGTGCATCGTGCAGTCGGTTGGGATTGAATCCTCGAACAACTTGGACACTTTGCGGGCACTGGCGGTCGTGTCGGAGACCGTGAACTGGGTCATAGCATCAATGTCGATACCATAGAGCTCCGCAACGCGGGTACACATCAGCTTCTTCACTTCGACAGCTGCATGAGACCCGTTGGTAACCGTGACGAGTAGAGCGATCTCTCGAGGTGTCCATGACTCGTCGATCCAGCACGCAGAAGTGCCCAGTACACCGTCTTCCCGTTGGCCGTCGTCCATGTGTCATGGTGGAGATTGAGAAACGGGAAGCGAAGGGCGGCCACGAACTCACGCGTCAGCAGTACGGCTGTCAGTTTGCAGAACTTTGCAAAGACTGCGTCCAGCAAGTCGCGGAATGTCGTCGCAGACAGAATGGTGGCGGTGGGGTCGCCGGTGAGGCGTCGGATGACTTGCTTGAAGTCCTCCGTCGCTACAGTGTTGTGCGGCAGCCCAGCGCTAATCAGCCAGTAAGCGATGAAGACCCCGATCTCTTTCTGCGTCGGCGACCACAGCTTCTGGAGTGTGCCGCGCTGCTTGGAAGGCCGCTCGTTTGTCGCCACTGGAGCCACGCGCTTGGTTTCGTGAACACGAGCTTCGCCCGTAGCTTCGTCGAGATGCTGGACAGCACGCTTCATTCTCTTGTCAGCTTCCATCTGCCCAAGCGGATGGGTACGATGGGCAGCGAACATGTGCCCTCTCGCGTTCGTCGAGTGTGTGACACGGTACAGAGCCGCCTTCCACGCGTCGGGTGACGCGTACGGCTTACAGGACTTCTCTTGGGCGCACAAAAGGCAAATGTGCGTGGCCTCTTCGTTGTCCTTGGTCGGGTGCGGAGTAGCCAATCGATGCATGATGTCCCACACGTCGTGACGGCTGCCCAGTTGGCGGTAATGAAGAATCTCCAACGGGATGCCAAAGGCGTCGACACCAGACGAACCGTCCGAGCTCGCCGTCAAGTCCACGACGGATTCCACAGAGGGTACAGGGCTTCCGGGCTCAGAAGGCTGGCCCAACGGAGGCGACGACGCTTGGGAACCCGACGGTAGCTCAGAAGCTTCCTCCAAAGCTAACTCGCTTTCTGCGGGTGTCGACGGAGGCGAAGTGATGGTCCTCCACTTGTAAACACAGAGCGCGCTGCAAAAACGCTCGGAGAGACTACCGGAGTCATACAGCTCGTTGCTGCACAGGTGATGGACGCCACGCTTGCAGACGACACAGGGGTCGGTCTTCGTCAACTCGGCGTACGAACAGTCGGGATTGGCGCACTTCATGGAGACGAGAAGCGGCAGGTCGAGAGTGTTCTTGTCGTTGGTGGGGGTTCTGGTGTTGCTGGAAACTTTCAGAATGAGGCTGGGGAAGACTAGATCCGCGAGGCCGGCGCCACCAAAGCAGTCAGGTCCAGATCTTGCTCGTGCGACGATTAAGCCCTTGCGAACGCTGTGCGGATGCAATGGCGCCGCACGTCAATCGTTCCTTTGCCAGCCAAACAGTGCATTAACCGTGACGACGTGAGCTCGCGTGAGGCCGAACCAGACTTCTTCCTTTGTAGAAGCGGTGAGATTGCCCCACGCCTCTGGATTTCTTCAGGTGCGCAGCAGTACTTGACAGTAATACGTGCGGCCGATCTGAGTTACTAGCTAATACATTAACATTAGTTGGCACCTCGCTCCAAATTACTAGTTACTGCATCATTTTAAGCATCATTTTAATATAAGTATCAGTGGAATAGTAGTTTAAAACGAGTTACTGTCAATCCCTGATTACAGGAGCCTAGCACATCCCATTTTGATCCCACTATACAAAGGTTAGGATAAAACGTGCCACGAAGCTTCCCGCTCACTAATAAAATGGGTACTGTAAGATCCGATAATGCCGTCTGAAATATATATTTGATTCGGTAGTTTTATTAAAGCAGAGGACGTACCATTTGTTGCTGCTGGCAGAAAAATGCTAAATACACGGTTGTTTTTTTAAAGAAGCTTAGCAATAAATATAATGCTGAGTACATGAATACCGAAGACCACACTCTTTGGTTTTGTTATTGGGGCTTAGAGCCTGATTACCGAATATAAGTGGTATAACAAAAAAATAGCAGGAAGTATGGTACTGTGATAATCATTGCTAAACCAGCACGCATACATACTGTAGCTAGCAACACCACCGAAACGGATGCAACTCATGCCATTTCGACTAAGGTGCCTGGCCAGTTTAACGCAATGTTTACTTTTTCCGCAGGAGAATAGTCATAACTTTTTTTCTAGACATCCTCCCAGAAATTATAAGGTGCCTGGCCAGTTTAACGCAATGTTTACTTTTTCCGCAGGAGAATAGTCATAACTTTTTTTCTAGACATCCTCCCAGAAATTTAAAAATATGTCACAAATCTACAGGATCTCGACTACAACGCGGTACTCTTATTGTGTCTGGAGTGTTTTCTCAGCGAGCTATGTGCACCAAGGAAAAATAAAGTGCTTTTGGGGCCGCCGACCAGTTTAACGCAGCAAAAAAAAAAACATCTTGGGGTTTGTATAGGCGAAGCATCCCCCTTGGCCATTTTGGCCAGAAAACCGGCAATGCGTTACAGGACGAGCCAACATATGTACTATTTTTCACCAAACGTGTACGTTTTCTGGCCAAACGTTTTTTCACCAAACGTGTACGTTTGGCCAGAAAACTATTTTTCACCAAACGTGTACGTTTGGCCAGAAAACTATTTTTCACCAAACGTGTACGTTTGGCCAGAAAACGTACACGTTTGGTGAAAAATAGTACATATGTTGGCTCGTCCTGTAACGCATTGCCGGTTTTCTGGCCAAAATGGCCAAGGGGGATGCTTCGCCTATACAAACCCCAAGATGTTTTTTTTTTTGCTGCGTTAAACTGGTCGGCGGCCCCAAAAGCACTTTATTTTTCCTTGGTGCACATAGCTCGCTGAGAAAACACTCCAGGCACAATAAGAGTACCGCGTTGTAGTCGAGATCCTGTAGATTTGTGACATATTTTTAAATTTCTGGGAGGATGTCTAGAAAAAAAGTTATGACTATTCTCCTGCGGAAAAAGTAAACATTGCGTTAAACTGGCCAGGCACCTTAGTCGAAATGGCATGAGTTGCATCCGTTTCGGTGGTGTTGCTAGCTACAGTATGTATGCGTGCTGGTTTAGCAATGATTATCACAGTACCATACTTCCTGCTATTTTTTTGTTATACCACTTATATTCGGTAATCAGGCTCTAAGCCCCAATAACAAAACCAAAGAGTGTGGTCTTCGGTATTCATGTACTCAGCATTATATTTATTGCTAAGCTTCTTTAAAAAAACAACCGTGTATTTAGCATTTTTCTGCCAGCAGCAACAAATGGTACGTCCTCTGCTTTAATAAAACTACCGAATCAAATATATATTTCAGACGGCATTATCGGATCTTACAGTACCCATTTTATTAGTGAGCGGGAAGCTTCGTGGCACGTTTTATCCTAACCTTTGTATAGTGGGATCAAAATGGGATGTGCTAGGCTCCTGTAATCAGGGATTGACAGTAACTCGTTTTAAACTACTATTCCACTGATACTTATATTAAAATGATGCTTAAAATGATGCAGTAACTAGTAATTTGGAGCGAGGTGCCAACTAATGTTAATGTATTAGCTAGTAACTCAGATCGGCCGCACGTATTACTGTCAAGTACTGCTGCGCACCTGAAGAAATCCAGAGGCGTGGGGCAATCTCACCGCTTCTACAAAGGAAGAAGTCTGGTTCGGCCTCACGCGAGCTCACGTCGTCACGGTTAATGCACTGTTTGGCTGGCAAAGGAACGATTGACGTGCGGCGCCATTGCATCCGCACAGCGTTCGCAAGGGCTTAATCGTCGCACGAGCAAGATCTGGACCTGACTGCTTTGGTGGCGCCGGCCTCGCGGATCTAGTCTTCCCCAGCCTCATTCTGAAAGTTTCCAGCAACACCAGAACCCCCACCAACGACAAGAACACTCTCGACCTGCCGCTTCTCGTCTCCATGAAGTGCGCCAATCCCGACTGTTCGTACGCCGAGTTGACGAAGACCGACCCCTGTGTCGTCTGCAAGCGTGGCGTCCATCACCTGTGCAGCAACGAGCTGTATGACTCCGGTAGTCTCTCCGAGCGTTTTTGCAGCGCGCTCTGTGTTTACAAGTGGAGGACCATCACTTCGCCTCCGTCGACACCCGCAGAAAGCGAGTTAGCTTTGGAGGAAGCTTCTGAGCTACCGTCGGGTTCCCAAGCGTCGTCGCCTCCGTTGGGCCAGCCTTCTGAGCCCGGAAGCCCTGTACCCTCTGTGGAATCCGTCGTGGACTTGACGGCGAGCTCGGACGGTTCGTCTGGTGTCGACGCCTTTGGCATCCCGTTGGAGATTCTTCATTACCGCCAACTGGGCAGCCGTCACGACGTGTGGGACATCATGCATCGATTGGCTACTCCGCACCCGACCAAGGACAACGAAGAGGCCACGCACATTTGCCTTTTGTGCGCCCAAGAGAAGTCCTGTAAGCCGTACGCGTCACCCGACGCGTGGAAGGCGGCTCTGTACCGTGTCACACACTCGACGAACGCGAGAGGGCACATGTTCGCTGCCCATCGTACCCATCCGCTTGGGCAGATGGAAGCTGACAAGAGAATGAAGCGTGCTGTCCAGCATCTCGACGAAGCTACGGGCGAAGCTCGTGTTCACGAAACCAAGCGCGTGGCTCCAGTGGCGACAAACGAGCGGCCTTCCAAGCAGCGCGGCACACTCCAGAAGCTGTGGTCGCCGACGCAGAAAGAGATCGGGGTCTTCATCGCTTACTGGCTGATTAGCGCTGGGCTGCCGCACAACACTGTAGCGACGGAGGACTTCAAGCAAGTCATCCGACGCCTCACCGGCGACCCCACCGCCACCATTCTGTCTGCGACGACATTCCGCGACTTGCTGGACGCAGTCTTTGCAAAGTTCTGCAAACTGACAGCCGTACTGCTGACGCGTGAGTTCGTGGCCGCCCTTCGCTTCCCGTTTCTCAATCTCCACCATGACACATGGACGACGGCCAACGGGAAGACGGTGTACTGGGCACTTCTGCGTGCTGGATCGACGAGTCATGGACACCTCGAGAGATCGCTCTACTCGTCACGGTTACCAACGGGTCTCATGCAGCTGTCGAAGTGAAGAAGCTGATGTGTACCCGCGTTGCGGAGCTCTATGGTATCGACATTGATGCTATGACCCAGTTCACGGTCTCCGACACGACCGCCAGTGCCCGCAAAGTGTCCAAGTTGTTCGAGGATTCAATCCCAACCGACTGCACGATGCACGTGCTGAACCTGTGCTTGCAGTATGGGATGGGAATGCGTGAGAACAAGGAGACGGTGAAGGTGTACGACCCAAAGACCAATGCCTACTATCGAGAGCAGCGCTACTGCACGGTTGGAGGTGTTTTCAAGGAAGGACGTGACCTGATCAAGCGCGTTCGAGCTCTCAACAACTACTTCAGTACTCCCCAGCGCTGCCAGCGACTTGAAGATGTTCAGAACTTCTACAGCCTACCGAAGTTGGCAACGACGCTCGACTGTGATACTCGCGTGGCGTTCACGGTGAAGCTGTTCCAGCGCTCCATCGTCAACTACTCAGCTTTTCGCGGGTTCTTTCAGAACTGCGGAATGGTGACGACGCCACCGTCTTCGAGTGCTTAACGTTCGCAGACTGGCAGCTAATGGCCGAGATGGGGGCTATAGTGGGCCCTATTGCGGACCTCGCTCGGATTGAGGTCCAGCGTAATGCACTGGTTGCATCGGAGCTGATCGTCTTGCTGAAGTTTGCCGCCGAGAGTTTGCACCGCACCAAGTTTCACCTGTGCGACATCGACGCCCCGAGAGCTACGACGACTACGGCTCAGTCATTCCCCCGCTACGAGGTCCCCATTGAACGACTTAGTAAGCTGGCGCGGACTTGCATTGCCCGTATGAAGGGGCAAGTGGAGCAAAGAATCTCGGTGGCTACTACCGAGACGGTGATGATCTTGATGTTGGATCCGCGGACCAAGTTTCGGTCGAGACGCTCTTGAAGCCGATTGCGCCGTACGCAGATGGGGATGACGAGGAGAAGGAAGCCGTTGATGTCTCGCAACGCACGAAGGCAACTATGGATGCTGGTCAGGAGTTGCTCTTCCATGCTCATCGGGAGGTGTAGTGTGCGTTGTACGCGAGCTCCGGTGAAGCCCCCAAGAACGGGACGTCGACTACAGCAGCCAACTTCGATTTGGTGCCGACTATGGACGATGAAAGGAGCATCTGTGGCGCTCCCATCAAGCCAGCAACGCTCGACACGACGCCGACGTCAACCCTGCATGAACAAGCCGACAACGTTCTGCAGAAGTGGCTCGAGTACTCGGTAGACTGGGTCGCTGTCGCGCTGCAGCAATCAGTGACGGAGGGGATAAGCAAGGACGACTTCATCCCGTTGCTCATGGTTCGCCGTAATGGCGTAGTCTGCTGGCGTGTAGATGCCGTCTGCGAGCATGTGAACATCCTCCAATGGTTTCGTGATGTCGGTCGAGTGCACTTCCCGTCCATCGCTGCTCTTGCTCGCGTTTGGCTCGGACGCAGCCCTTCCAGCGCGTTCCAAGAGCGCGTCTTCTCCACCGGAGGATTCGTGATGAGCAACCTTCGGACGAGAACCGACAACCAACGCGCCGAAATGCAGGTTCTACTCAAGCACAATCGAGCGGAATTCGTCGTATGGAGCGTGACAGCGGCGACGACAAGGGACAGCTCGTTTAGGGTCGACCACCAAACTGATAGGAACTACTGGGCTCTAATGTAGTAGTTTTACTACAGAAATCCAGATCCCCCATGCGAAGATGATGCTGATGCATTAGTCGAGGGAGATCTAATAACGAAATAATCCAGTAGTTTGGAAGAAAATCGTGTTACTGTGAATCCCTGCCTGTAATATAGACCGCTGTGTGTACCACATAAGTTGTGTGTTCTACACTAGAGGCCACCGCCGAGCGAAGGGAGGCGGGCAGTCTCACGTGCTCGGCTACAACCTGTTTTAAAGAGACCCGCTTGCGGGGCTCCGCTCGTTACCAATGTTATGACATACACTTCAGCGAACTCTATAGAGTCGACATTTCGGTGCCCTGGCTAGCCAAGGAAATGCATAGAAAACGCGTTTCAATACAAATATCAAGTGAGTCACTATAAAAGGGCAGTGCACACCAATCTTCCCGAAAGGCCTGTGATTGGTCAATTAGGGGGTGTATGGCAGAACATATAGAAGGTGATAACATAGGTAATTCGGTACTGCTAACCTCTGGTGATCGGACAACAACGCCAGTGTCATTAATTTTTAGATAGTGCCATCCTTTGGCGAATGTAAACAATATTTGTCTAGATTTATCAGATAGTGCCACTATCCAGCAAGAACCATGCAAACCCTTAAACTAATACTTCTAGGCATGAATGTTTCTCAGAAAGAAAAAAAGGAAGCAAGTGCACACACTCGGCGTCTGCGAAGCACCAGAGTTGATCTAGGCTCGGGCTAGCCTAAACTTGTGACTCGGCAGTAGCGTCGCTACCTTTATTGACCTGATCAACTCGAACCATTGACCGAATAAACCTGAAGATTATACTGGGAGGACAGCTTTAGCTGGCTGAACAGCCTAACCAATTTTATTTCAGCGGCCGG
>JAIKVE010001867.1:0-10110 GCA_024679115.1 Phytophthora pistaciae
CTAATTTGGGCTTCTTGTGCACCCCAAACTAAACCATGCCACCTTTGCTTGTCTAATTAGCTCACGTAGACCGAGAAAAGGTGTAGTACTTCTCTGTTCCACCGTACTATCGCCATTTCATGAATTCTACAATAACTTCACTATTTGTACTTCGTTTTCAGTGAAAATACCACCAAACGAGAGCTTATCTTCACAGCTACAATGCATCAATTTCTAAGCCAATCGCGAGCCATGTACAACAAGATAACTTGACTTTTCGAGACAAGATTTTGGGTACAATAACTTCACTATTTGTACTTCGTTTTCAGTGAAAATACCACCAAACGAGAGCTTATCTTCACAGCTACAATGCATCAATTTCTAAGCCAATCGCGAGCCATGTACAACAAGATAACTTGACTTTTCGAGACAAGAAGTTGGGTACAGTGAGTTTTTTTATCGTAAGTCTGTCAATATTGAGCGATATTAGCTGGAACTCTCAGGTTACGTTGATGGAGCGATCGACATCATGGGACCAATCTTTGAGCCCCTCAAAGATTGCCTCGGCTGTTATGTTGAAATCCTCGCGGTAATCAAATTACTGGTACCTGATTGGCTAATAACGAATTGTGTGGGCTACATAAAACCCCAAGGGCGATAGTAGGGTGGAACAAAAGAGAAGTAGTGCATACAAACTTTGCTATCAATCCCATTTTTTTTTTGGCAAAAACGTTGAAGTACCGATGGATTGTGCCAAATTATGGGTACTTTCGCGGCTTCATAGTACAAATTCCCCCAAATGATGGCGTCGTCGTGCAGTTCCTCGCTCGAGCATCGCTGGGGGTTCTTAGCCCCTTGATGCGTACATTTAAAGGGGAAGATCCTCTACGGCCGCTTGGCAGTCAAAGGGGGCGTCTGGGACACCCAAAGACACAAGAGGGAAATTTTCAGATAAAATTGAGATTTATTCGTGAAGCGCTGGCGTTGCTGGCGGCTGTGAAGCACGCAGACTACGAAGCGTGGAGGTACCTGCTGACTGTCCACTGCGGGATCGACGTGGGAAAAGAAGGCGAAGAGAAGTTCGACGACGAAATTCCAGTTAAATTCATGTTGTGTCTGGACTCGGAAGCGAGGAAAAGTGACGACAACAACGGCACTTCTCACTATGACCTGGTGAAATTCTGTGGAGTTGACCAGCGTGTCTGCCTCAGTGGAGAATATCTCGAAACTTTGGCGAAAATCGCAGCATTGGACAAGCATTTGCACATTGATCGACGCGGCGTTGACATTCAGGTCCCAGTGCAAGTGTTTTTCTCTACGGATCGAGTCAAGGCGATGAATACGTCAGCGGAGGAGTTAGTAGCTGTTGGAGAGGCTCACAGCCTTATTCTGAAGGAGTGGAGTCAGTATAAGGAGACGGTGGGGACACAAACCGTACCAAGTGGGTCGCTACGAAGCACTTTACAGCTTGAACCGCCAATTGCCGACTTTCTTGGCATGAAATTGAGCTCCAGAATGATTGCGACACTGGCCAAGTTAGCGCAGAACAACTTCGGTTTCTCACAAGTGAAACGAGTATGGCTAGAGCTGGCTCAGGAGTTGTGGGATGACGCGCTAGTGTCGAAGAAAGCTTTTGGCCAGCTTTTTACGGCACTTTTCAATGGCGGTACAGCGAGTGTTGGTTCCTTGGTTGGTCCCGCTCACATTGGCAGCCTTCAGTTATTCTGCCCAGCGACGATGTCAGCTGCAGACTTTGTGGCGCTAGCATCGTCGTTGGTGCTGAACCAAACGGTTAAAACTCTTGAATTACGCTATGTCGCTCAATCACACGTGCAACTCAGCACGCGCGACTGGTGGAAATGGTTGGCCTATGCGGTTTTCTCACAGAGAGCACGCGCTACTTCAGTGCTGGAGTCCATTGAAATCGTCAAGCTTCACAGCATGACTACCGCAGACATGGCAGTGTTTACTGAGGTATGGGCGGCCGAACACCCCGAAGAAAAGCTACTTGGTTTCCCTCGCGGGAACTTTCAGGAGAAGAGCGCAACGTTGGAGGCTGGTGCTTCGCTTATCTGGCAGTTTAATTTCCGTGGAGAACCTGTTCGAGGGATTCCGATGCTGACATTGGAATCCCCAATAGAATCTGCGCGAACGTTCAGCGACGATGGAGTGAGCGAGTGGGTAGATGTGATGGTTCCTGGGTATGGCCACTGCAGAGTACAGCGAGATAGCGTGGAGTTTCACGCTTCTAGCGAGCCTGGAGTCACCCCACAGCTTTTGGACCTCAAGCTCGAGTTTGTCAAAACGAGGGACGCAATCACGGACGGTTTACCCCTCTTTTTGGCTGCAGTCGGGCCGTCGCTCCGCAATCTCACGCTTGTAGTGCGAAACCTGGAGCTCACCATTAACGAAATTCTGGAAAGCTGCCCGAACCTGGCGGAATTATCGCTTAGTGTGGATACGGTTGACGTGCAGCTTCAGTTTAGCCGCTTCCACGAACTCGGCCAGCCATTTCCTGAATTTCGCTCGTTAGTTTGGAATGACCCCGTCGCGGTTGCAAGCGCCTTGAGTGATGATCACAATCCGCTTTCCTCTTGCGTTTACCGCATACGCGCTCATCCTGGGGATGCTGACGCACCTGTGGGTCCCAGCATTATATTTGACGCTCTCCTCAATATGCTGGCGTGTAATTCCACATTGAAATTTTTCGAGGTCGCTGTTCCAGTTCAATACGACGAATACTGTGCAAAGTTCAGGAAGTTCCATCTGCAACCGACTCGCCACACTTCAAAGCTTTCATTGGAGTCGAAAATCGCCTTCATCAGTGTGGTTTCGCCGTTAGCTGGAGCGAGTCAGACACCGCTGAGCCGATCGCCAATACTTGAGCTGGATACCGATGTCCTCTGCAAAATATTTGCGTTTGCAGCTTCACCCGTTCTCCGCCACGTTTTCGTTGCAGCATATCACGGCTGATAGACGTAGGGATGACCAAGTTGTAATTGGAAAGGAGACCAGCGACACGAAGGCGAATGCATTAACCAGGAATAAGTCGCAGTTACGAGAAAGTTACTACACGCAATACAAATGCTGCTAGCTAAAATCTACTAGCACGAGCTCCAGCGAACACTTACGCGCTCTCATCACGCAGCATTTCCAGAACCTTGTTGAGCAGCACCCGACGTTCTTCTTGAGTTGTCAACTCTTTCTTTTCAGTCGCGGGCAGGCGGCACTCGAGTCGGAATTCCTTCTGGCGGCGATCCAAGTACGAGACGGTGAAGTGCAGCCCCTTAGCCTCCAAGTGCACTTTCAACTTCGTTTCCGCCCACCGAAGCACGAACGGAGCCGATCGACTCAATGTAACTTCCGGGGCAAAGAACGCGATTTTGCTGGGCGTTGCAATGACGATGTGGCGCTCGAGACTTTCCGCCACCTTGTCAGAAACCTCGTCATGCGTAGCTCCGCGCAAGCGAAAAGAGGTTTCGTTGTCCACAAACACGTCAAACCTGCTGCAGACCTCGCGTCTGCACCGGATATTGTGCAGTTTCCACTGCCCATCCACGAAGTGATACTTGACTTCGTAGCCTTGGCGGCGACGGTCGGCAACGTAAACCAGAAGGGTCTTGTATGGTTTCGCACCGTTCTTCATCTGCGCTTCCAGTTGACAGAGCTTCGATCCATCGGGCAGTGCATCACGCCCGCACACGTTATTAGTCCAGCGGACTTCGAAGTCTCTAAAAAGGGCCAACTCCTGGAGCTCTTGCCACGCTACTTTCGATTCGGGGAATTTTTGTGACAGCGGCTTGAAACACAACTTTCCGAACGCGACTTTGATCGAAATGGGCCGCTTTGGGGTCTTCTCGTTCGGCATATCTGCTTCAGGCTCACAAAACTTCGCAATCCAGGATTTATCGCCACCGTCAACCGCAGCGTTCGCTTCGCTGTCGATTTGAGCGAGACGATACACATGGTTCCTCACGTTTACGTCGCTTGATCGGACGCGTTCTCTCTCGAAAACCCACGTGCTGGATGGATTGACAACACGGAGGGCACACCGACCGGACTGGCTGCGGCGCTGACTCGACTCGTCGGCAGCCGTAGCTCGATAGTCGCGCTTCTGGCCAGGCTCAGCGATATCACACTTTGCGAAGAGCTTTGCCAGATCTTTCTCTGTGCCCTTCGCTCCAGCTTCGTCCCCTGTTAAAGTCACCTTTCGACTGTCTGCATCGACGACGCAGCCAACCCCATGGAGTTCCTGTAGGGAATTAATGTAGCTTCCACCCCTTCCAATGACAGCCCCTACACAGACTTCGTCTGGGATGGCGAGCTCTCTCGTTTGGGCGTCACAAAAGGTATCGCGGTGCTCTCCCACCATGTTCGATTCTACTTTTCCTGGCGACTGCCTTCCTTGGGGGGCTTTTTCCACTCTGACCAAACGATTAAGATCTTGTAGCGCAACTTCTCGATCAATTGTCGACTACTCACGATTGATGGAGAATACCTCGATCGGATCTTGTCATTTTTGCAGTACAACGGAACAACGGAAATCATGCTGGTTCACTCACGTTTAGCCTTCATGTTCCAGCTCACGGATGCTCGTCAAAGTTTCGCTACCCGTTCATCCAGATGTGGAAGTCCGGGAGCTGCCAGGCTTCAAGCTTTTCCACCACCTCAGGGAAGCACTCGTTAATCTTCTTCTGTAGCTGCTCGTCCACGAAGCGGTTGCCCCTCTCCGAGAAGTGTAGTCCATCGTCCAGACACGCAGCACGGTCACTCTCGGGCATAGCGTTAAAAAACGAGTACAGATCCAGCACGGGGACGCTGAGCTGAGCGCCAGCCTCGACACAAGCTCGAGCGTATTCACCTACCGCAGCGTTGGTGCGCTCCGCGCGGCCATCGGTCGAGAGCGTGCGGCGGGCGGCGTCGTCGACATGTGGCGGGGTGATCAGCAGGATGTTGGCGTTTGGAGCACTACGGTGGAATCGCTGGACGATGGTGGCCAGGTTTTTCTTGTACGCGTCGACAGGGACGTGCTGACGAGCTGCAACGCCGTCAGAAAGAGCGGCGTCGTTGGCCCCCAACCATAGCGTGATCAGGGATACCGCATGAGCTTGAACTGAAAGCTCGCTCGCAATGACGGGCAAAGCGGCTTTGATGAACCACCTGCAAGTATCACGAAACAACAATGAAAATCAATAAATCAATAGATCCCTGCAGATTCTATCTACAGTACTGGGGTCGACGCGCGCGCACTTGGTGTTGTAGCCCGACAATCCTCGGGGGAGGACGTCTGCTGAGCGGTTGTAGCGATGCTGCATTAGCGCCACCCAGCCGGCATCTCTCGTGTCTGAAGCATGCTGCGTCAATGAGTCTCCTACGGCGAAAATGACCGGCCGTGGCGTTAACGGAGTGATAGAAGTGGAGGAGACGCCTGTGGACAAGCTCATGCCTGGAGATCTTTGAGAGTGGAGGGTGAGTCGGGGAATGAACCAAATCAGCGAATGATTTGCATGAGCCTCTGGACCCCCGTGACCTCAGTCAGTCTACCGACGGAGGTTGTGACACAGCACTCATAACAGGTCGTCCGTACACTAGAAGGCATGTAGCTGCGCAGGAAAAAACAAAACCATCGGCGTGCAAAGCTATTCGCCGCTCGGTGCCAACTGATTCTGGGCGTAATGCAAGAAGTGTTAGTGAGCTGAGCATGCCGTCGAATCGACTCCTGTGCTAACCGAGACAAAACAGGGTGTAGATTCCCAGCATTGTACCGAGCCTAAGCTTAGTACAGTTCGAATTTCAAACAAATGATCAGTTCTTCAACATGCTACGAAAGTATCCAAAAGATGCGGATCCAACCTAAATCATCAGCACAAAGTCCTGAAAGCAGGACAGTCATTTCTCAACCTCGAGTTGACCTTACTCGGAGAGCTCACAGCGTCACCTAAGGGAGAAAAGTTCAACCGTAGTTAAAGATTTGCACGCCCCGTAAAGATCTTGGTTTGACACCAACAGCCGCAGCCCCTCTGCACGTGCTCCGCGCCGTCCATTTACCTTCTTCACGGACCCTCCAAGATCTCAAAGCAACGTCTCTCTGCACTAGATCTCGGCCATCCATTTCCTATTTCACCCAAGGACCGAACGAGGCCATCGACAAGCTCATTCGGACATTAGCAACCAGCAGCTCAAGTGGTCCCCCGTTTTGCTGCGGTAATGGTCTCCAACTCCGTCCCAGACCCCCTTGGTGACAAGTCCAGACAGCTCAGTGCTATGTCGCCGAACGCCGCGTGGAAGAGCCTCCCGCTGACGCCCGACGTTGTTCAAAGCGCATTGACGGCGGTGGGCTACAAGACCAACTACGCTCGCACCGTCAGCTCGCGGTTTTGCCTCCACTACATCAACTCCCTGCGCTCGCGGGAGTCCGGTGGCATCGTCTCGTACCTCATCTCGGTCGACGGCTGCGAGAGCTCGCAAGTCGTGGACGGCGGTCGCTGTGATATCTACAGCTGCAAGCCGTACACGTACGAGCTGACAATCGCGCAGAAGGCTGCCGGGAGCAGCAACTACGGCGTGCTGTCCGTCTACAAGACGCAAGACCAGAAGTCGGTGGACGAGATAAGAGAAGAAGAGAGCAACGTCGACATCTTCGCGATCCCCGTGCCCCAGATGCCACCACCCAGGGCAACGTGGGGCCCTCCGCAGATGCCGCCTTCAGTTGGTGCAGGCCCCCCACCCATGGCAGAGATTCCCGTCTTCGAGATTCCTCCATCCCCGGAGGGAGAACAGCCCTACATCGTGCTACCACCGCTCCCAGAGGGGGCGGTCATCGTACCGGGACACCCCGATCTCTCCAGCCTTTCGGGAACTCCACCAATCCAAGTCTCCGCGCAGGACAACCAATTCGCCCCAGTCCCCGTGCAGGACAACCAATTCTACCCAGCCCCCTTGCCGAACTACCCTGTTGTCGTCCCGGAAGAGGTTTCTGTGCAGGCTGGAACGCCCATAGCTTGGCAAACTCCTGGTGATGAAGAGCCTCCGAAAACTGAAGAAGACGCAACCGAGTGGATTGACGATGGCGAGCCGGACGTCCCGATCCAAGACGTCCAGTGGACTAGCGAAGAAGACCCCGATACCCCAATCAATGACGACGAACCTCTCGAATCCACCGCTGAGGGAGAGCTGGAGTACCCAACATCGGTCGATAGAACGATGAACGGAGCGCCAACGTTCGCGATTGGTGGTGGAGAACCCGTCGCTAGGACTGCTGGAGGAGAGCTGGAACTTCTACCCGAGGACGCGAAGCCATTCGTTGGTGAACCAAACGCACTGACTGACAATGAAGAGCCCGTCGGCTGGACCGGCAGCGTGGAGGACAATTTCATGCAGGAATCGCTGCCTCTTACAACGGATGTGCCCATCATCGAGCCGATGTTTCTCCGTGCCGACGCAGCCGCTTCGTCCATCTTGAAACCGGGGCGAATTACCGGTGTTGATTCCGTGTTCATAGCTGGCATTGGGGTTGCCATGGTGGTGGTGGCAGCGTTGGTCGTGGTGCGGCTGCGCGCACGAGTGTCTGGAGCTAGCCGCACCTCAAGTGAGGAGCAATCACCGTTGCGTTGTGCCCACGTCACTACGGAGCAAACGACCTCCGAAGAAAGCAAGGCCGGCGTCGGTGCTGGTACCGGACCGGACCTCGAGAATTTGATGTAGGTGTATTTTTCTGGTTGGTGAGTACTGTATATCGTAATTGACTTTGAACATGAAGCTGGATCGCTCAAGTTGAAGTGCAAACGACTTAAACATGTAAGCTCCAAACAAACAAATTAATTGCCATGACAATTGTGCGAGTGTGATTTCCATGCAAATATTATGCCACTACTCAACAAATAGCGGCGGACCAACAAACAATATTTTAAGTATTTTCAATTCCCGACCAACTGGCTGTTGAATTCGCCGGATATTTCAGTCTCGTTCCTGAGTGTTGCATGAAAGTATTGTATTTCCGCTCTCTAAAGTGTTAGGAGAGAAAACACTACTGAAATCCTTCAAGGCGCCGTTTCTTCGGCGCTAGTACAGGCGTTGCTTTTGCCTTCTGCAACTTGTAAAAGTCCCGATATCCGTAAAAGACGCCAGCATCCGGGTTCTTCATCCACGTGGCCTTCTCCATGTTGAGCATTTTCCAAATGGCTGCTGGCTTCGCATTCTCTTTGAACCACTGCTCGAACTGGGCATCCTGAAGCTTTTTGGCCAATGCCTCCGTGTTCGGCGTCTTCTTGGCTTTTATAGCCGCCTCGAGCATTTTCGCCACCGCGTCATCGCCGTAGTAATCCCTCAGGGCATTGATTGTGGGCGTCTGTCCTTGCTGCTTCATTTTGCCGGAATGCCGGAGGAAGACCTCCAACGTGTCCAACCTCGGGTTGGTCAGAAGCTTGTCGACTCCATGATTGAGCTTCAACAGAGCCATCACATCGTCCAGCGACTTGCCATTGCGTATCCACTCCCGAACCTGCGCCACTTGTAACTTTGTGGCGATCTGTTCGGTACCCGGGGCCAGCTTCGCCGTTGCAAGCATTGTCGCTAAACGTCCGTCCGTGTAGCGCGCAGCCAGATTCGTGACTATAGTCGTTTTCGGGTGCTCGTGGTAGATCTTCGTCATGAAGGAGACCCAGACAGGAAACCCGGGACTGCTGATTAGCGCGTCAGCCCCAACCTTATCGAGGCCTAGGCGGACGAACGCCTCGCCACCAGATTGTTTTTGGAGCCTCAACTTCCCGACCTGCACACTGGTCGCCAACTTTGACATTCCTGCCTGTGCCCCGTTCTTCAGCTTGTCGAGCTTTAGAAATTTCTTCAGATTAGCCCTCCTCTCCTCCTGGTCGGCGTCGATCGCGTGGCTATCTCTCAAGTATCTTGTTTGGTGTGCTGGAAACGCTTGGGCACTGGATGCGGGATATACTGCTGTCGCCTCCGAGTCCGTGAAAGCCAGAGTAGAGCCGAGAGTAGTAGTAGCTAGAAGGGCGATAGCGCCCAATAAACCTTCTGGAATGAAGCGCATCGGCAAATACAAGATGGACGTGTCTCTGAAGCGCGCAGGGTGTGGCGTGGCGTGGCGTGAATTGTGAACTGTGGTCTCTTAGCTCGCAGAAGGCGAAGTTCAGTTTGGCCTGATGGTCGACAAATGGCAAGGAGGCGTCAAAGTAACGTTTATGGCCAGACCAATCTTCATGATTCGGCATTACCGTATAGTCGTAGTCCTAAGCGTCGTTTAGTCCTAAGGGTCAGCTAGGCAGTAGCCAATGAAGTAGCCAATGAGAGACGTGTATTCGGAAACAGGTGGCAAATTACTGCCTCACTATTTTTAGGGTTTTGTTGTGCTAAAAGGAGGTATAACTAGGAGTGTGGGCCACTCGACACAGGAGCTCGAACCGTCATCGACGCAGACATGCGGGCCGACAAGTACCGCAAGCCTGTAGGCTGCTGACCAAGCCTACGAGTGGCAGCCAACTCGTGTGCGTGCAGATCGAAGGAAGGCCTAGAACGTTAACGTCTTCGAGTTCGAGAGCAGGTCCTTATCCGGGCCGAGTTCGGCGTCCCATGATGCACGTTATTAGACAGAAGTGTTCAACTCGTTAGTCAACAACGGCGCACTAGTACTGCGAGGTGCTCGACGTGGCCGACGCGGCCAATGCAACTTGTTCGACAATCTAAAGGTAAGCACGACCTGCTCCAACGTGTCCGCGATTAAGTAAGTACATGGGCACGGTCACGCGGGCGCCAGGAATGATGCGGCGTTCCGGAACCCGTACGAGTTGCATATCTTCACCATTGTTCGACGCCCGCGTGGACGGACGCTGTACCTGCCTGACCAGGATCATCTACCTGAATAACGGCAGTCGCACGAATGATACCCCATCCGTGCGACTGCCGTTATTCAATCACTTGTGTCGAGCATTCGTAAGACAGTTTGACGACAGAGCAAATCTAGTGATTGGATTGGCTAATACGAGCTAGAAAGCAAGGAATAGTTGAGTATCATCCTCGTTGTAGCTTGTCCGAATTCATCTGCAGGGTCGTCCGCCGGCTCACAGCTTTCGAGCTCCTCCATTGCTACTCTCAATACGCACGAAGTCCTCCTCT
>JAIKVE010001868.1:0-10097 GCA_024679115.1 Phytophthora pistaciae
ATTTATCTTTTCCGACCACTACGATATCCGAGGTCAAAACGAAGGGCAAAATAACTGCAAGGCACAATACAGTGTCTAAAACTAATGTTGGTTCTAAGAGCATTTCCACCGGTCTGACTTAACTAAAGTTAACATGTGGACAACATTAAATTTCGATAAATTGGTACAGTTCGAAAAAAAGCTGACCAATTTCAATTTGTTCGCCATAAAATAAAGTCACACTGACTGTCTGCCGGCTAATTTTGACAGGCGGACCGAAAATGTTCCTTTTTCTATTGTGCCTTTCACGTATTTTGGCGGGTGAGCTGTTAATTCAGGCGTAGTTAGAGTCATAAAAGGGCGATCAACGCTTATTTAGTGCTAATTTTGCCTAAGAACCGGCGATCAGCATTTGAGAGCCAATCGACGGAGATACGAGCAGAATGGCATGGATTGGCGGGTAGGAAACCGCCAATCGCTCTGTTTCCGCCTAACGAAGGCTGGATTAGCTTATTCCGCCTCAACTCGGCCTCACCATCGCCACTCCTAATTCGGCCACGGAGGGACGACCCGGAATTAACATGGGAATTAGCTAACTCGGGGCATAATTAAGGTCGATAAGGAAATAGAGTTATGCCAGAATTATCACGGCAGAATATATGAAAGGCACAATACATGTAGTACTGTATCGGCCACATGTATAAATTTATATCGACCTGGACATGCTCCCGTTTACATGTTAGCTCAAGTTCAAGTCGGACCGGTAAAAATGCTTTAAAGCACCTTGAACGTTTTAATGTGTGTTGTTTGATTCGCATTCACATGAATTTCGAATGAACTTATATGATAGGACTTGTTTTCTTATTGTGCTTTGCACGAACTTTGGCATGCGATTAAGGGCTCTAAACCAACGAGCAAATCCTTCCCGGTGATCGTATCTCGCAGCCTAACTCTAAGTTAAAGTTAAGCTAATCAACCGCCAGTCCCAAGCACAACGCAGAGCAAGAATGGAGTGGTTGCCACTGCAAGAGTAGATCGGTTGTCGCTGCAAGAAAAACCAACTGATGAGGTCCCCGATAGATTGGCATCAACTCCCTGTAGTAAGCACCGATTTCGGCGGGGACTCTTTCTCTCGCTCTCTTTGTTGGGGCCTTGCGCGTTAAACCAAGGTTGCATGGCAGAGCACAGCATATAGAAGCGGTAGAAATGTTTGGTAGTGCAGGAAACGCTAACTTTAAGGCTGCTTGTGGCTCCTCGATTTAAAAGCAGGGATGTTCTTCAAATTATAGACGTAGTTTAGTACGATAGATAGCTAGTTAGTGCATGTCAGTCGAAATCATGATCGACTGGAAAGCAATCATACGAAGCGAGCGAGTTAGAATGTCAGGACCCTAGTATTGTCGGATTTACTCCAGCCATTCAACGAAAGCAGGCATAACTCAACGTTAACTCGTTGTCTTAGCAGCTATTCTATCTTAAATCGACGAGTTAGCCTCCTAACTCAATGATGGGCTAATCACCGTGATTTGCTAAAACAACGAATTACGTCGTTGTTTAGACAGAAAGCATGCAAGGCACAATACTTGTATAATCGCTATTTGGGTTGTTAATGTGACCCAAACTTCAAGATGTCTGTACATAACTTTACAAAGTACGCATGATTCCAACACGCGGTTTCAACTTTGTCGTGCACCTGCACAATTTTCTGTGATACTTATGAAGTAATTCATTCCAACAAATGCATTCAAATAAGCTCTACAAAATAAAACCCTTCTCGAATCACAAATATGCATATTTTGGCGAGCGCAACGTTTGGGTTTTGAGTCCAAAATCGGACGCATTAGACTAGCGGGTGTCGCGTAAGGTACCGCGCGTACGTCGCCACAAGATTATTGTATCGCTGAGCTGCCCAAGCTCGGTTAACAGTAGGTAGCCTCGCATTTAGCATCGTTGTGATGCTGTCTACCGACTTGCGTCCTTGTCTCCACTGGGCAAACAATGCTGACTGCAAGTGTGTCGCTAGACCTCCAATACTTGGAGAGGCCTTCGCCGAGTAGATGTACCTCGCTAGATCCGCCTCGTCGTAGTGCTTCAGCATCGTCTTGAGCATTATCCCGATCGACCCCCGGTAGTTGTTCGGGTTTAGCATGATCACACGACTGGCCCATTGCTTCATTTCCGTGACACCAAACAGGAAACCCTTCTTGTTGTGGAGGCTGAGTCGCGTGAACAAATCGTCTACGTATTGAGACCTGGTGATCTTCTTCTGGATAGTACTCGCGACCTTCTCGACAGCGCGGAGCTGCCTCTCTTCCTGACCGTCGACGTCGCTGCTCTTCTTGGTGGCCTTCAAAAATCTCTGGGCAACGGCGTCCTCCTGGTCGCTCGCGAGTGCACGAGCCACAGTCGACAAGCCTGGCGAGGTCACGGAGGCGGCATCGATGCTATATACCGCCAGAAAACCCGCGATAGCTAGAGCACGAAGTAGTAGAGGCGCATGACTGGATCGGAGCTGTGTCACCCCAAAGAGAATCGCGAAGTGAGTGTACTGTGAGCTGCGTAAAAACTACTATTAGAGGATGAGAGAGAGAGACGGATGTCACGACAGCTAACTCGTCGCATGAAATATGCGAGAAGATCACAACCGGGATGTGGTGGCACTGGACCACAGAGTCCACGGTGCCACACACTGTTGTGCCCACAGTGTACAGTTGTCTTCGAGCCGATCCCAAGTCTTAATCGTCGTTTAAGTTTGGCGACCGTGACAGCTTGGCGATTGCAGACCGAATACCATGGCAAGTTGCCATTGGCAACACCAGCGACGAGGTGCAACTGGTGTGAGTGCTCAGCAAATTTGTTTTTTGCTGCGTGATAACTTGGCAAAAAGAAGGAAGGAAGGAAGGTATTAGCGCATTCCGTGCACTAATTCGCTGTCCGTACTGTTTGTTAACTGCTCTAACACTACTGTACATGTAGCAGTCAAATTAATAGCCCCTCAAGCGGACTGTTAGTTGAAATTCACTAGGATACCGGCAGTTCACTCGACGATTTTACTTTTACCGTGAGGTGCGCTTCTGGGCGTCTTCTGCGAGGTCCGTCCACGACCAGCGCCCTAGCAACGTGAATAGCAGCAGCGCTACTGACACGAAAACTCCTACGCCGAATCCGAGCCACAGACCCTCAACACCCAACGCAAAATAAAAGCCGAACAGCGCCGCAGCCGGGATTCCACACGCGTAGTAGGCCACCGCGCTGATAGTAGCCGCGACCTTCTGCTTGCCCAAGCCTCTGTAAACGCCCTGCAACACGGTGTTTTGCCCGTCAAGTATCTCGAACGGCGCCCAAACCGCCAACAAATTCGCCGATCGCTCAATACTCTCTCGGTCCGTGAGGAAGAGGCTTGGAATCGAGTCACGAAACACATACATGACGACGGCGAACGTGACTGAAATCGCGAGCGTCAATAATTGAGCAACTTTGCACGCGAGTCTCGCTTGTTTAGGTGAATTTGCACCCAGACAGTTGCCGATCCGAACATTCGCAGCGACTGCCAGCCCCCAGAACACCATGTAGATCATGTTGTTCACGTTCACCTGCACCGCATGCGCACTAACGGACACCACAGCGTTCGGGAGGACGCCAGCCATCAGCGTGAGCATCTCGAACGCCCACTATTCGAACGTAAGCATCAAAAGGCTCGGCAAGCCAAGACGTAAGAACATCCCCACGTGAGCCTGAGCCTTGTGGAGGTTCCAGCCTCTCCACCATTGGCTCAGTGATGCGGATGGCAGTAGAAATACGGCATCAAGAGCAACGGGAGGGCCATGTTGCCTAGCGACCTGGACAGCGCAATTCCCTCGAACCCCATGGGCGTATGATACGTCAACACGTAGCCGGAGACGGCGTTCACCAGGGCACCAATGGCCGCAATGGCAACCAACGGCTTCATAATATTCTGCGCTTGCAACACCTTCCGCAATAATTTATACAGGAACACAAAGGGCACGCCCAGAACCGTCCACCGCGAGAAACTCTGCGCCAGTCTCGACACCTCCGGATCCTGCCCCACCAGCAGCAAAAAGTGCCCCGAGTACCAATTTACCAGGAAAATCGGCACGAAGCACGTTGCAATGACCATGCAGCCAGCTTGGAAGTAAAGTCCGATCTTGTCGAACCGCTTGGCGCCGTACGCCTGAGAGCACAGCGTATCCAACGCCGACGATAGACCAGAACCTACAGAAAAGGCTGTAATGTTCATGAACTAGCCGAAAAGAAACAATTAGAGTAGAATCTATGCAAGAAAAACAAAAGTAAATTACCATCGTGGACATCGTGGCAGCATCCACGTATTGTTGCGTGTGGGGCGACTCAATGTGCCCAGCCAAGATGATGCACGTGAAGCCCGGCAGAAACTCCAACCCCGTTGTCATCACCTAAAATAAATAGAACGTTAGTACAATACAAATGATTTCGGCTAAAAAACGTTGTGAAAACTTACGACGGGGTAAACAAGAGACAGCAGAGTCTGTAGCTCCTGGGCGGCATTGGGCTCCGATTCAAGTGCGGTATCTTTGTGACTGTCAGAGATTGTCACATAAGTGTCAGACCGCTGCTTGCCACTGAGCAACGGCGAGCGTTCGCCAGCGTCGTGCACAGCGGCGAGTCTCCGAGCTTTAGGCGCCATTTGAGCTTTTGACCCTTTACCGCTAGAAGATCGCAAAAAAAAACTGTTGACAGAGACAAAATAGTGCGCACACCACATTGGTGTGCGTGTACACTAAATTGTAGATTCGTAGGTTGTACGGTATGTAGACGATCTCCAGACGATGAGTTTTTTTATCCAACGCCAACACGCATTCAATTCAGCCCCAGCGTTAGCGTGAATGAATGGGAGGAACACGCAACTCATCACTGATGTCCTTGTTGTGTGGCCTTTCTCAGGATGCGGCGCAAGCAATTTTAATCATAGCGTGCGTGTGGAAAACGTTGAGGCTCGGCGCCCAACTTCAGCTTTGGGTTGTTTTTTGCCACACACATCATAGATGAAAGGCACTTCAACTTGCCTGCTACTGAAACGGACGCGTTAATACGTGTAATTAATCTCCGGGCCCACGCATCAAGTATGCTCTCCATCGCGAAATAATACATCGTTCGTTAAACCAAGGAGCAAGCAGTTGCACCTCAAAACACAGCTACATAACCTACTCACACACACAAGACGAGCCAGCATGATAACGCATGACCAACTTTACTCCAGCGAGAGTGACACGAGGTTCAGCGCCGGCGCGATGGTCAGCAGCTCCCAGCGCAACATTCCTTGCAGCGTATCGGCGGCGTTACGATGTGCGTGTTCCTCCCCGCGGTAATCCGTGCGGCCCGTCCAGCGCAACTGCTGATACTCTTCGCCCGTCGCCGGGTTCACCACGTTGAGGAACTCGATCGACAGCGATAAGTGCGCCCACGCCAGCTTCTCGTCCGAGTCGTCCTGCAGATGCGACCCATCGATGTCCACACTTTGCGTTCCGAGCACGTATCCAGTGGCTTCCAGCATGGGCTCGTCGGTCTCTGAGTCCGACCCTGGAGATAATGGAGGAGTTGACGGGCAACTTGCGTCCACGTACGTTGGCGTGGCCATCGACTCGGAGGACGCGGGGATTTTCCTGCTGGTTTCGATTAAAAACCGCACGAAGACCGAACGGAACGTCGATATGTCGTCCGTGGGGGAGATGACGTCCCTCCCCAGCACATACGCGTTCGGGTTAATCTGTTGCAGCACTTCTAGGCGGCTCGTCTCACACTTGACCTTCTTGAACCGGTCGAGTCGCATGTCGTTGGCCCAGGTTTTTTGCATGAGCTCGGCAACATTTAACCCCGTAAACTTCTTGGTGAAGACGCACTCCATGACGCTCCCCTCCACCTTCTGCACCACATCCCAGCCAAACATTTGCATCCTCCGCGGTTTAAACCGCCCTTCACCTGCCAGACTGGACGGCAACAACAACCTGCTCTGCACGCGCCCCATGGTCCGGTTATTGTCGAGAATGACGCGGGTTAAATCCAACTCGGTCAACGGATGGAAGCCAAACACTTGCGCCGCCTCGAACTCTTCCAGTCGGTCGAGTTGCATTTGCAGCGCCTCGGCTCCACCTAACGCGGGCTGCTGGAACTGCTGCGCCCACCTGGGGCCGTCCATTTCCGGTCGACTCTCTAAAATCCGGTACAAGTGCAACTTCCACATGGCTTGTTGCTGGATCTCCGCCTTTAGAAACAAATTCTCGGCGCCGAGTCTTTTCACGAGATCCACCACTTGCGTATAATTTGTGGCCAACTTGTTGCAGTTGCTGTTGCTGACGGTTAGAGAGTTCACGTCGTCGGTGGTGGCGGACGCGCGGAGACACATGTCGGCGTATTGCTTCTCCAGTCTGGCCACGGTGCTCTTCATCTCCTTGAGTTCCTCGCGTTGCCGTTGCCTTGCGCGGCGCATGCAGTCGCGGTTCTTTTGCCGTCGCAGTTGCATCGCCCCCGCGTTAGGCAGTTGCGCGCAGTCCAGCACTTGCTCGGGCGCAACACTGGCCCAGGTTAGAGACCGAGTTGCATTTGCCGAGTTGCCTTTTGCCGATTTTTTCGAACCTTTGGCGGCAACAGGCTGGCTGGCGACGCCCGCGGCCCACACTGCGTCCAAGGTACTTGTGAGACCGAACCCTGCGTTAACACCACCACCTCCACCTAAACTGGGGCTCTGCTCCTCGCCCCGAATGGGGCTCTTGCCGTCGCTCGGGTCGAGCGTGTGCACGAACTCGGCGGGGCTCTTGACGGGGCTGGCGCCGCTCACGGCCTCCTCCTGCTGGCGCATCTCGTCCCACATGGCGTCCTCGTAGCTGTCGAGGATGGCGGCGGCGCCCGAGCGCCAGTCCTCGTCCGCTCTGGCAGCGCTGGCGGTTAGAGACACCTCGTGCATCATGGCGCGCGTTAGCACTGTCTAACCGGGAGGGTCTGGGGGCAAAGCGCTAGTGAGCTCATGGCTGCTGCTCACTTCGAGCGCCGGGCGCGCCCGACTCCTGTCCACCGCGCAACTAAAAGCAGCAGTGACTGGGTTTAAAGTATGAAACACAATCAGATACTGAGTTCAGTACAAATGTAACGGAAAGACGACGCCACTCCGCTTCTGCGCGCAAAAAAAGATAAACATGGGGATGATGGGAGTCACTGGGCTTCAGTATGGGGCGGGGTTAGCACCCACGTTACCAGCTGTGTTGAAGCTGCTGGTAAGGCCTTGGCGATCGCCTATCGCGTGCGCCTCAAGCCTTGGCAAAGGGTCTTGCCTTGCCTTGTTCCCGCCCGTCGGCATCGGCGTCGATAGTCGCGCCCGCAGTAATTTCTCCAAGCGCTGGGGTTGCGCGAGCAGTGAAACCGGCAAGGACGTTCGGTCGGTCTCTCGTTGCCAGCTTCAACCAAGGCCCGTGTACACACAACAGGTGAGCGCCTCCCGCCGCCGCATCCGGCTCTCCATCACGCTTTGCTCTGCTTTGTTTGGTCCAACAGTCCAGTTTACTTTGCGCCGATCAGGGCATCTTCCCGAAGGGAGTGTTGCCTTGTGCCTAAATTGCTGCTTGGCGCTTTTGGATACATCTTCAGAATTCAGCAAAAAATGCGAAACTGAAGTTGTCAGCAACAAAAATCGAAGCGGGGACAGCCCCAGAGCCAGGATTGCCAACAACGCTATGATCCAGTAACCTTACATGAAACATTTAACCTGCCACCAGAAACTACATGTAGTGCACGCAACTTATTTAAGCAACTCGGCGCCACTTTCTTTTTTGTCTTCTCACATCACTGTTTCCATCTTGACTGACTGTGCTCACCCACTCGACAGCGATATCAAATTCAGCGCCGGTGAGATGACCAGCAGCTCCCATCGTAGCAGTCCTTGCATCATGTCGCTCGCGTTACGCTGCGCGTGCTCCGGTCCGCAATAGTCTGTTCGCCCGCTCCATCGCAACTGCTGATACTCATCTCGAGTGACGGGGTTCACCACGTTTAGAAACTCAATTGACAGCGATATGTGAGCCCATGCCACTTTTTCCCGCACGTCTTCATCCCTCGGGTGTTGCGAGAAGTCCGTGTCCAGACTCTGCGTGCCGAGCACAAACCCGGACGCTTGCCACATAACTTCGTCGCTATCCGAGTCGGAATGCGGCGGCGTGGAGGGCGCACTTGCATCGATGCAACTCGGAGTTGCAGTTGCAGTTGCCGAGGACTCTCTAACCGCCGCGAGTTTCCGACTCGTTTCGATGAGGAACCGGACGTACACGGACCGGAAGGTGGCAATGTCTTGCGTGGGGGACGTCACGTCGCGACCGACGACGTACGCGTTCGGGTTCACTTGTTGCAGTACCTCGAGTCGGCAAGTTTCCCCCTTCACCTTCTTGTACTCGCCAAGTCGCATGTCGTTGGCCCACGTCTTTTGCATCAGCGCGGCAACATTTAACCCACGAAACTTCTTCGTAAAGACGCACTCCATGATGTTGCCGTGTACGCGCTGCACCATCTCCCAGCCAAAAGTTTGCATCCTTCTCGTTTTAGCACCATAGTCCGTATCAGACGACGACGGGATCAAAAGTCGACTGTGGACGCGAGAAATCGTGCGGCGGTTCTCTAAAATCACGCGGGTGAGCTCCAGGTCGGTCAGAGGGTGGAATCCAAACTCCTCCTGGGATTCAAACTCGTCCAAAGTGTCCAATTGCATTTTTAGCACCTCTTCCCCACCAAGCGCTGGCTGTTGGAAGTGCTGGGCCCATTTCGGACCATTCATGTGGGGAGCAGACTGCAAAATGCACGACAAATTGCGTCTCCACGTCGCTTGCTGCTGGATCTCGGCTTTCAGGTACAAATTCTCAGCTCCGAGTCGCCGCGTTAACTCCACAGCTTCTGAATAATCCGTCGCCATTCGAGAGACGAGGGCACCTTCAGTCGATGGGGCAGACGACTGGAGACTGAGCTCTGCGTACTGCTTCTCGAGTCTTGCCACTGTGATTTTCATGTTCTCCAGCTCTTCGCGCTGCTTTTGCCTCGCCTTTCGCATCCACTCGCGATTCTTCCGCCGACGAATCTCAGCAGCACTGGAACCTCCTTGAGTTGGGGAGGAATCCGACAATGCGTCCGATGCAGAGCTCGAAGCCGGCGATGAAGCTGAAGCAGTCCACAACGGAATGGAGCCCGTGCCATGTTGCGTTGCAGTCCACACCGCATTCAGTTGCGTGGTGTCGAGACCCAACCCGAAGATGCCGCCACTGCCACAGCCACCGCCCAATGAACTTAATGCGTCCTCGTACTGGTTACCGCCCCCGCAAACTGGAGCGAGTGCACTACGACCCAAACACGGACCGAATAGTGCACTTACTTGAGCGTTTGAGCTGCTGGCGGGGTTCGCTCCGCTGATGAGGCCAATGGGCGCCACGCTTGACTCGAACGGAGCTGAGAGCTGCGAGAGGTCGCGCAGCTCGTCGTCCCACATGACCTCGTCGAGGCTGTCCAGGACGTCGGGGGAGGCATCGGAGACCGGTGGACATTGGGGATCGCGCTTCATCGACGCAGCTTCGAAAGATTATCACGCACCTCCCTCGAAAGCCTTACCAGAGGTTACTGTTAGTTTAGACGTACTCACGAGTGTACTTTGCCTATTATGGATGAATAACATCAAAGCTCCGACTTTACTTGATTTCACTATATAAAGAACCAACCAATGAAATGAATGCTTTTGCAAAAATGATGATTTCAACGAATCAAACCCCTTGATCACAGTAATTTTAGCCAATCACGAACCTTCCTGATTCCTGGGTACATCACAGCCACCGCTCCGACGTATCGAGTCGGAGGGCCCAACGAAGTTATTGATATTCCCCTACGAAGTACAAGTCATTCACATATTTCACGAATAACACCCAAACTCCGACACCTCCAACTCCAGATGAGCCTGAAAGACCTCGCCCCGGCCAACACGAAGCGCGCTCGCGAGAGCGCAGCACGTTCCTTCATGAAGTTCCTCGAAGAGGAAGGCTGCTCAAGAAAGGACAGGTTCTGGAGCGCTACTGCATGAAGCGCGAGTCGGGAGCTTTCGT